>JAMXBB010000003.1:118892620-119066964 GCA_024138015.1 Lumnitzera littorea | reverse complement strand
AAATTTTTAGATAATTTTTAGGTCCTAAAATGAGGCATAAAATGGGTAATTTAGGATTAATTAAGTAATTAAATTATTAATTTCTGACTTAGTGAATAATTAGATGTTTTAGGGTGTCAAGATCTGATGGATTATGATACCTATAGCATTTAGGGTGTTAGATGTAATTATTAGGTTAATTATGTAATAAATGAGTAATAGGAAAAAATAGTTAATTTTGTAAATTAGGGAAATTTGGAGTAAAATCTGATTTAGGATGGATTTAGACATTTTGAAATAATAATTGGTGTTTAGAGATGGTAATTAGGGTAATAGAAATATTAGAAATGCATTATGTGCATAATATGCAATAATGCATAATGTGTAATTATTGAAAATATAATAAATAGAAAATATTATAATAAAAATTGATATTTTGAGAATAATAAAAATGCACAATAAATCTGATAGGAAACTTGAATTTATGGAATTATATGAAAAATGTAAAAATTTGTCACATTAGGAGTGAATTCGATACACCGATATGGATTTAAGTGTACCGAGTAAAATAAACACTAACAAAGGGTAATGATGGTATTTAGGTTATCGGGAAATAATGTGATTAATTTCACATTATGGGTTGAAACTAATTTCTAGGGTTGGAATATAAAACGCTACTTAAAAATCGAACTAAAAACTTGGTTTAGAAATCGATGCGAAAACCGAACCTGAACCTAAACTTAGAATAATTATAAAAGACTTAATACCTAGATAATTAGGTATATTAAACCGTAAACAAAACCTAACAAGAAGCATTATAGGATAAAACGAACCTATAACAATTATATGAAAAGCTGAAACCACGTTCGTGTTATAGGGATAACCGGCGATGGCCTGAGCAAATCGGACCTCAAGTGAGCGAGCGAGGAGTCGAGGTAAGTTGGGATTAATACGTTGCTGTATTTTTGGAGGCTTAAGATTATGCTTAGTTGTGCTTGTTAGATAGTTGAATGTATGCATGTGCTTGATTATGGGTGATGCTATGATTATGTTTGTTGCCTTGGCGCATATTGTATGAATTTTATGTACTGATTGATCACCCTAAATTGGACTTAATCAAATATACGACCAGTAATCATAATCGAACATGCATGGCAACCCGTTAGGGGATTTAGGACTCTCCGGCCAAATACCGACCCCTTCGGAAGGGATAGCGCAGGATTGCAAAATGGTCCCTTCTTCATCCTCAGTCGAACTAAGTGACAGGAGAGGAGGTCGCGGCGAGGGTGAAGGCAGTGGTTCGAAGGTAGTCGCGGGAGGAGCAAGGTCTCCATTACACAAGCCTGGGTTTGGTCGTGAGCTGTTGCATTAACGGCAACTCCTCAACCCGGATTAGAGCGGACGCAATTTCTCTAATCTCACGACGGGCCGGACAACGTCGTGCGATGGCATTTGCTTGCACATGCATTGCATCTAATAAGTGATTGAAAACCTTGTTGTGTTTCTGGTATAGTTTTAAGTCCTCCGTCCCTACTTACTGAGCTGTGGTTGCTCACATCCCTATAGACGTCGTGCAGGTGCTGGCTAAGAAGCGGCAAACAAATACTCTGAAGCTAGCAACTGCTGGATCCTGGGGAGTGAGGAAAAACATCGAAGAATCAACACATATTTTACTTTTCATTTCTGATTAATGTAATAACGGAATTATAGTGATTCTATATAACTTTTCTCACTTTCTTAGGTAAATGATTTATTTAAATTACAAATTGTCTACTTCAAAGCGGGTTAGTTGTGGATGCCTTGTGTAGATCAAGTCTAGGATAGCGGTTGTGAGGCCAACTTCTATCTTAGGATGGTTTACACGGCGGGGCTGTTACGACTCTACCGCTTCGGGGCGTGACAGTGTCATGTATGGTTTGGTTATAGACGAACTTGACCACTGGCAGGCAGACATCCTAATAAGTTAAGTTCTTCCTATTGCAACTTGGAGCAGTGACCCCAAAGTATAATTAACCACCTCTGTTTAGCCATCAATTTAGGGGTGACATGAGATACTAAAGAGGAATTTAGTTCCCAATTGACGCCACAGGGTTCTTCAGAAATGACTCAAGAACTTTAGGTTTCTATTAGAGACTATACTTCTCAACACACCGTGTATCCGCACAATCTCCTATAAGAAAAGAGAAGCAATAGTCGAGGCGTCGTTAGTTTTGGTGCAAGGTACGAAGTGTGCTGTCTTACTAAACTGGTTCACAACGACCATTACAGAATCTTTGCCTCGAGCAATTTGCAGTAGTCCAAGAACAAAGTTCATACTTAGTTCAATCCACGACTACATCAGAACAGATAGGGGCATTGCTTTCCCTTATTTGGCTCAGCACTTGGCCTTTTTGCACACAGTACAGCTTTCGACAACTTGGTGCACATTTCTTCACATTCTCGACCAAAAGAATCGACCATTCAATAGTTCACAGGTCCTCTTCTCTCCAAAGTGCCCAGAGTCCTTCGCTGTGGGCTTCCCTGATTAATAATTCTCGTAGAGAACAAGTTGGCACGTACAGTTTCCCCCCTCGGAACAAATAGCCGTCTTCGACATAATATTTGTCCATTGTCCTCCCATCTATGCATTGAGAAATTATTGGTCTAAAGTGTGGATCCCCGGAGTACTATTCTTTGATATTCATAAAACCAAATAGCCTGGTCTACAGTTTTGATAAGAGCGCATGCCTCCTCAAAAGAGTGTTTGTAACTACGTTGTTCTTTCCTTGCTTATACTTTATTACAAAATTAAATCCTTCAAGGAATTCAACCCTTCTTGCCTCCCGCTTCGACAACTTGATCTGACTTCGGAGGTACCTCAGCGATTCATGGTTAGTATATATGACAAATTCTCTCGACAGTAAGCAATGTTGCCACACTTACATTGCTTGGATTAGTACCAAAAGTTTCTTGTCATACATAGAGTAGTTCAGTTGCGGTCCTCAGAGCTTCTTACTATGGAAGGCAATTAGTCGGCCTTCCTACATCAGGACTGATGGGAATCAGCTTCTGACCATATCTAAGCCAAAGCTTATCAATGTTTACTGAAGCCGAGCTGTAGCTAGAAGGATGAGGGGAAGGAAAATAAACACTCAGCATCAACTCTGTCGTCAGCCGAGGTGCCGAAAAACCACAAGGTCGAGTACTTGAGACTAAAGAACTACTCGGCATAACCCCGAGAGACTAGCGCCGACTAATTCCAGAACTTGACAATTATGGGTCAACCTCTTTAGTATCTTAGCTAAGCCATGTAAGACATCAGGGACCCCTTCCTAAACCCATACATCCAACTACTAACCTCATTCGGTTCGAATACTACTCCTCCCAAGACATGTTGAGTGACTGCATGCCGAGTTCTGTAAAACGCACAATTTTGTATTCTTGTACATGTTTTCCCTTTATTTTATTTATAAACCCGATTCTTTAGGGTTTAAGACTTTATACTTTATTTACAGTTTTGCCACTAAAGTTTAAGACTTGCTATAAATATTAACATTTGTACTAATATATGGATAGATATACAGATATAGATAGAGACAGATAGATATACAGAGATATCTATAGAGTGAAACTTTCCTCTTTCGAGTAAGGCTATACTTGAGTTAGTATTTGCCAGATTATCGAGTGTTGATTAGACTCTTTAATCGTCCCCGCGTTCTTATCGATCTTATTCTCAAATTGTGGGGAACCCCTTTATTTGAATTGGTTAGTGAGTTGCATCTAATCTTCATTTGAAACCTCGAGCAATATTTACTGTTCGTAAGTCGTATTAAACTTTATTTCGAGCTCAAAACCCCTGATCATGTTTGTGTCTTGGTGAGTTATATCCATCCACATTCACTATCAAAACCCTTCATGTTCTTCGTACCCATTTTCTTTGAATACCCATTCTTGTTCGTTTCCAAATCCGCTGCCATTTCTCTTCCTTCCTTTTGGATCCTTATCAAGGACAGCGCCTATTCTAACCCCCGATGCGTCGCATTCCAACTAAAAAAATTTGTCGAAGTCAAGTAGTACCAACACTAGGGAGGAGGTCAATCTTTCTTTTATGTCGGCAAAACTCCTCTCCTCCTTTTCTCCCCATTGGAAGTCAGTGTTCTTCTTCGTTAACTCAGTAAGTGGCGTGATGATGGTGCTGAAATTTTTGATAAACCTTCAGTAAAACAAAGCCAATCCATGGAAACTTCTTACGTCAACATAAGTAGTAAGAGTCAGCCACTCAACAATTGCCTTAATCTTCTCATCATCAACTTGCAGGCCTCCTCAACTAACTACATACCCTAAGAATACCATTTTTTCCTGGCAGAAACAACATTTTTTCAAATTGCCGAATAGTCTCTCGGTATAAAGGATATCTAGGATTGCTCTGAGATGTTTATAGTGACTCGGCATGTTAGTACTGTAGACTAAGATGTTGTTAAAGTACACCATGACACACTTCTCGATGAGATGTCTCAGTACATAGTTCATAAGTCTCATCAAAGTGTTTGGGGTATTTGACAAGCCGAATGGCATGACCATCCATTCGTCAAATTCATGTCGAATCTTGAATGCAGTCTTCCACTTGTCTCCTGACCTTATGTAGATTTGATGATAGCTAAACTTGAGATCAATCTTGTTGAAAATCTTGGCTCCACTCGGTTCATCTAACATGTCTTTTAGCCTCGAGATCGAATACCTGCATTTGATCATGATTTTGTTCACAGCTCAACTATTAACACACATTTACTAAGTTCCATCCTTTTTCGACACTAGAAGTGTAAGCACATCATAAGGGCTAAAACTCTCTCTTACATAACCTCTCTCCAGTAACTTATTAACTTGACGTTGGAATTCTAAAGCCTACTCGAGATTCACTCGATAAGCTAGCTCATTCGGTAATGCAGTGCTGGGTACTAAGTCAATGCAGTACTCTATGCTTCGAGTTAGGGCCACCCCTCAGGTAACTATTCTAGGAACAGGTTGGCATAATCATCCAACAACTCCTTAATTTCCTGGGGAAGCTTACCGCGCTCCTTCATTTCCAATAGTCACTTGACCAACCATAGGGTCGACTCATTAGCATTGATGGCTTCTCGGACCTCAACTCTACTCATCACCAGAGCTTTCTTTAATCCACGAGCGAGTTTCGTTTATAGCTTATAAACTTCTCTCGACGGTATCAGATTCAGCGTGATCTTCCGGTTATCCTTTTCCAACATATACGTGTTCCTATAGCTGTTATATATAACTTTCCTATCAAATAACCATAGCCTACCCAACAACACATGGGAAGCGCACATAGGTAGTATGTTGCAGAGGATTTGGTCAGAGTAATTCCCTATAGTAATTGGTAGTAATATTTACCAAGTGACATGTAATGTTTCTTTCTCACTCAACCAATGTAATTTGTACAGCCTAGGATGAGCAACAATTGACAGCTTTAGTTTTGAAACAAGATCGGTCGATGCCACATTAGTGTAACTTCCACTATCGACAATGAGAGCACACATTCAATCGTTTGCCTTGTAGGTGGTATGAAACAAATTCTCTTTCTACTCCTCCTCTTGTGAGGATTCCGCGCTTATAGTGCACCAAATAACCATAAATAACTGCTCTAAGTCCTCAAGAAACACACCCTCTTCAATCAGTTCTTTCTCGGCGTTTTCTTTCCAAGTAGGAACCTTCTCCTCCTCGGGTTCCTCATCCGTACTCTTTACTTTTAACTTCAGGATGTCTCCCTTAATGATCATCGTCTTTTGGTTCAGGCACTGAGCAGCCATATGTCTGAACTCTTGACACTTGAAGCACTTGATCCGGCTAGTCTTCCTGCCAGACCTTTGCCCCTTCTCATACGTTTGGGTCAGCACTACATCTTCAGGTTAGCCTTTCTGCTCAGCTTTGACATCAACTCTTCTGTTCGACTCAACACTAGACTGGGCTCAGTGACTTGGCTGTCCTGGTTTGTTAGTTGGCATCCTGGTCATTACTCGGCTCCTTCTTTACCTATCCACTCACTAGGCAATCCTAACATCTTCATCCATTGTATCAAATCGCTGGAGCTCCATAATGTCTTGGATGTCTCCTCTCAATCCAGTAATAAATCTTGAGACTGTTCAGGCCAGTGGTTCCTCCACTTCACATCTTATCATAAGCATTTGGAATTTTTTAACATACTCATCAACAGTTCAGCCTTTTTGTCTCAGCTCCTAAAGCTGAGTGAAAGTATCTCGAAGATATGTTTTTGGCACGAATATGTTTCTGAACACTCTCTTCATCTTGGGTCAAGTATTAATCTCTCAGTACCCCTCTCTTCTTCTCATAGCCTAAAAATTCTTCCATCACATGGTGGTATACCTGGAGAACTCAACAGCAGCAGTCTTCGCTTTCTCATAATCTTTATATTGATAGCAATCAAACACACACTCTACCTTCTCTTCCCAATCCAGATACTCATCAGCATTCCCAGATCCATTGAAACTCGGAATCAGAAGCTTCACATGGTCAAATTCTCTAGGGACTAGTACATGCTCCTCTTCAAAATACTCTTCTTCTTCATTAAGCTCTCTCGGATCTATCCTTTGCCTTACTCGTCCGCCAACTCCTCTACCTCGAACTAATCGAGCTAGGTTCTGACTTTTAACAGGTTGAGTAGCTTATAGAGTGTTTTGCGTGGCCTTAGTGGGTTAATAAGATAGTGCATAAATAGCTCGGGTCAAATCTACCAAAAGGTTAACTATCTCATCAAGTCTCTCATCAGTGCTTCTAGGAATTCCCTAAGATTGTCGTCTATGGTGGACAACTCCACTGTTATCACTAGCACTAACATTCATACTTGGGTTTGTCATTTTTCCTCACAGATTTAAAATTTAGATAAACACTTCAGAAAGTGAACAGCTAATAATACGGCAATCAAATGAATACGGTAACTTGGTCTGTTTCTCATACGTAAAACAGAATATAACAAAACCTAAGAAGAACTAACTATGACTTATACAAAACCTCTGCTCTGATACCAAGATGTTGCAAACCGTGATCAAGAACAGACAAGGCTAGTCACTAGATGGATCTAAGCTTGCAGAAAGTTCGAAAAGAGTTAATGGGGAATAGGTACAAAAGGGTGAAAAACGAAGAATTGAAATAGTAAGCAAAACCTTCAAACAACTCCAAAGGATATGATGCACCAGTGGAACTTCTGAGGACTCACGGCATAATTCGATATGACGTACAAATTGGTTCAATGAGGTTACTTACCACCTAACCTTGCTTAAGGGAAAGGATAAGAGTGATGTCGAGAGTAAACAACAGTGTTTACACAAAAAAGAAAGTACTCAAGTGTATTAAAGGTAATTTGATGAGTTACAGCTATAAGTACAAGGGTATTTATATCCGTAAGTTAGGGCAACTTGCCCAAAAGGGAAAAGACAATAAGGATATTTCCTAAAAAAGCAATGTATAGGATATAAAAGGATAAAAATGAATATATAAGGAAAATGATCATTAGTGCTACAGATTTAAATACGATACTGTACACGTAGTGATACTACATTGGCGAGGTTGTTAAAAGATGTGGACAAAAAGTATGGACAGATGAGATTGTCCGAATAGGGATGACTTAGTAAGTCCGAATTCTCTCTCTCTCTCAGCTTCTCGGCAAGGATGATGCCGAATGATAAGTCGGCTCGGCACCATAGCGTAATCATCAACTTGGCATACAACAGAATAATGGGTGGTCATACGGCATGGCATTAAAGGTGACTCGATAAGGAAGTACTCGGCCTCGGCAGGGTTTAGTCGGAACATAAGGATTCGTCATGCCAGCCTCTCTAGTCCTCAGGCTCGGCTTTGGGTCAGGGGTCCCGTAGCTTAATTCCCATCTACTATACCTTGGTAGTCTCAACAATTATCTATTATAGGAAGTAACACGAACTCAAGGTCATACAAAAGATTAGGGGCTCGAAGATCTTGTGCTAGCAGGTTGTAAGATGGCTCATTAATTGGAAGTGCCTCCACCTCTTCAAGCTCAACTAGCTCAGATCCCACGGTCTCCTCATTTGTTGTAATTAGTAGTCCCTTTGCTTCCTCCTAAGTTGATTCTTCTTCCTCCTTTTATCTACATACTTCAAATATTTCAAACACAAGAGTACCAAGAGTTAACATAATATATCCCTAGTACATGTATCCATCACCTCAGCCCTGATAACCTGTAATCAACAGTTAATAATAGCTTACAAGTGCAATGCTCTAATTGCTCATATTAATACCATGTAAACTTGTCGGATGACCTAGACACAAGATTCCGATATGGGGAAGGCAAATGTAGTACTTCCTGGAGCTACCATTTGTAGTATTCATAGTGGGTAATGGAACCACTTTCGAAACATGGGGGTTTAACTGCAATTTAGCTCGATCATCCTTGGCCCTACTACTCGTCTCTCTGGTAATCGCCACCTCTCTTTCTCCTGCTTCCTTTCCTTAGGCTTCTCTCTTGTCAATCTTCCCTATTTAAGTATCCTTTTGTTGTCTCATTTCCTCTCTAAGCTTCTCAAGCTGATGTAAGCCCCAAAGTTCAGCCAAGTAACCGTAAGTTTGAATCTAGAACCCAAGGTTTAGAGCGATCAACTAAAGGATCCGATCAAACCCAAATTATAAACTATTTAACAAGATACCAGTAAAAATGACCATGTAAACTTAAATTTAAGAAAATAAGTAGTAAAATAGGAGACTATAAAAATTTCAAATTTTAAGCATAATAACTGCTAATTACCAAAAAGGCAAAAAGTGTAATATAATAACTAATAAATTATTAGAGATAGATTATATGTATACTAAAAATTTTAGAATGACCAAAATAATATTTAGGAATGTTCACGTGCACCCTACATGTATTTACGTGTAGATAAAAATACACGTAATTAGTGAAATAGGCTGAAAATTAAGTAAATAATTAAAGAAAAATACAAAATAATTATAGAAAAATCAGAAAAAAAATTAGAAGTGGATAACTGAAGCAAGATAAGGTCGTGGCAGGTCCAAAGCTGCAAAATAAAAATTAGCCAATAAAAATTGAACAACTTAAAAGCCAAAAATCAAGGAATTTGGACAAAGTCTTGTCAAATTAATGCATATTAATTACAGCAAATGTCTATAAATAGGGAAAAAATTTACAGAGCTCATTTAGACAGTTTGGAAAGTGAGAAAATTAGGGAGAGTCGAAAATTCGAGAGAAAATCCAGAAAATAAAAAAAATAAGAAAAACTGTGCAGTTAAGGGTTTTAAAAGGAACCCACACCAGGCGAAGAGCTGGAAGTGGACGGCCACCATCACCACACGGTGGTGGCAGCGCATAGGCCGGCCGACAAGGCCACGGTGGCCCGTGGTGGCCGGAGCCACCCAAATCGGTGAGTCCGATTTCCAGCCCGAATCTTGTGAATTTTTGTAAAAATAGTAAATATAATTATAAAATTATGAATTTTTTTATTCTGGGATATTTTTGTATGTAGTTTGTAGGAAAAATATTATTTTGATGAAATTATGTTCCATAATATATGGTCCCTAAGAAATCGTGCAAAACCGAGCACATTTCGGTTTAGAAATAAATGACCTTAGGAGTGTAGTTTCAAGCCCAAAATTTTTCTATAGATTACTCAGATGATATAGAATAGTGCTATGAAGCCCTTTTTCAAAAATTAATTTTTTAAATTTTTAGATAATTTTTAGGCTCTAAAAAGAGGCATAAAATGGATAATTTAGGGTTAATTATGTAATTAAATGATTAATTTCTGATTTAGTGAATAATTACATGTTTTAGGATTTTAAGATCTGATGGAGTATGATACTTATAGCATTTAGGGTGTTAGATGTAATTATTAGGTTAATTATGTAGTAAATTAGTAATAGAAAAACATAGTAAATTATGAGTTAATTTTGTAAATTAGAATAATTAGGTGTAAAACCTGATCTAGGATGAATTTAGACATTTTGAAGTAGTAATTTATGTTAGAGATGGTAATTAGGGCAATAGAAATATTAGAAATGCATTATGTGCATAATATGTAATAATACATAATGTGTAATTTTTGAAAATACAATAAATAGAAAATATTAGGATAAAAATTGATATTATATAAATAATAGGGATATATAATAAATCTGATAAGAAACTTGAATTTATGTAATTATATAAAAAATGTAAAAATTTCTCACATTAGGAGTAAATTCGGTATACAAATAGGGATTTAAGTGTACCGGATGGAATAAAATACTGACTAGGGGTAATAATGGTATATAGGAGATTGGGAAGTAATGTGATTAATTTCACATTATAGGTTGAAACGGATTTTTAGGGTTAGAATCTAAAACATTACTTAAAAATCGAACTAAAAACCTGGTTCAGAAATTGATGCGAAAACCGAACCTGAACCTAACCCCAAACCTAGAATAATAATAAAAGACTTAATACCTAGATAATTAGGCATATTAAACCTTAAAAAAAAACCTAACAATAAGTGTTATATGATAAAATGAACCTATAATAGTTATATGAAAAGCTGAAACCACGTTTGTGTTATAGGGATGATCGGCGATGGCCTGAGCAAATCGGACCTCGAGTGAGTGAGCGAGGAGTCGAGGTAAGTTGGGATTAATACGTTGCTGTATTTTTGGAGGCTTAAGATTATGCTTGGTTGTGCTTGTTAGATAGTTGAATGTGTGCATGTGCTTGATTATGGGTGATGCGATGATTCTGTTTGTTGCTTTGGCACATGTTGTATGAATTGTATGTAATGATTGATCACCCTAAATTGGACTTAATCAAATATACGACCAGTAATCATAATCGAACATGCATGGCAACCCGTTAAGGGATTTAGGACTCTCCGGCCAAATACCGACCCCTTCGGAAGGGATAGCGCAAGATTGCAAAATGGTCCCTTCTTCATCCTCAGTCGAACTAAGTGACAGGAGAGGAGGTCACGGCGAGGGTGAAGGCAGTGGTTCGAAGGTAGTCGCGGGAGGAGCAAGGTCTCCATTACACAAGCTTGGGTTTGGTCGTGAGCTATTGCATTAATGGCAACTCCTCAACCCGGATTAGAGCGGGCGCAATTTCTCTAATCTCACAACGGGCCGGACAACGTCATGCGATGGCATTTGCTTGCACATGCATTGCACCTAATAAGTGATTGAAAACCTTGTTATGTGTATGGTATAGTTTTAAGTCCTCCGTCCTAACTTACTGAGCTGTGGTTGCTCACATCCCTATAAACGTCGTGCAGGTGCTGGCTAAGAAGCGGCAACAACTACTCTGAAGCTAGCAACTGCTGGATCCTGGGGAGTGAGGAAAAACATTGAAGAATCAACACATGTTTTACTTTTCATTTCTGATTAATATAATAACTGAATTATAGTGACTATATATAACTTTTCTCACTTTCTTAAATGATTTGTTTAGATTACAAATTGTCTACTTCAAAGCGGGTTAGTCGTGGACGCCTTGTGTAGATCAGGTCTAAGATAGCGGTTGTAAGGCCAACTTCTATCTTAGGATGGTTTACACGACGGGGGCTGTTACGACTCTGCCGCTTCGGGGCGTGACAGCTGATCAAGTATAACCTTTAGCTATTCCTGTACATCACAAAGGTCAATACCAATGGCAAATTCTTCTCTTAAAGCTTTTCAGATAGCTTCATTTAAGCTCCTTACTCCTGAAGGGTTAATACGTGGGGCAATCTCCGGCCTCAATCCTCTCATGAATCGCGAGATAGTATACGAAAGAGATTCATATAATACACATCACTACAAGAGCACCTTGTACTCTTAAGCAAATTTTTGGACACTTATTTGTTCTTGCCTCGAGGTAGATAGCTCTTCATATAACTCTTCTTAATATGATGGGGGTACAAATTTTTCTCATTACAGGTCTCATTGAGCTCTACATAACACTTGCCCCTCTTAGGATCCTTTGCCTTAATACATTCTTCTACTTTTCAAAAACTTTACTGACTCAGAACTCCCAATCTAAGTATTTGTCTAAGGGTCCATAACCATCAAACATGGGTATTCTCGACCTTATATCTTCATAGTAATAGTCATAACCATAGCCTCCTCAATTGTCATAAGCTATGTTAAATGAAGGTATCACTTCAACAAACTAGCTCGACCCATAAGGAGTCTCATTGGAAATGACTAGAATTATCCAACACTTGGCGATTCAAGAACAAAGCAACTCGGATGCTTACACAGCTTAAATCTTCCACTTCACTTCGGCACTTGGACTCAGCTCGGATACTAGAATCAACTTAGTTATTTAGTTGAAGCAATTCGGTGCCTAAGCTTAGATACTACAAACCAACTCGACAAGTTGAATAGGCAAACAACTCGGCTCGATAACCTTAGGAGTATGATAGTTTGGAGCTTCAGGTGGCACAATTCCTTCAGAATAACTCGGTATCCAATGATTTAAGATGCATGCGACCTCTGCACTTTGGTTGCCAAATTCACAATACGTTCATTCACTTCTCCTTGGACAGTGATCACGACCCCAGCTTAGTATTTGTATACTAGCACAAGACTTGGTCGGCTCAGTGTTGGATAGATCTCACAACAGTTCGGAAAATCAGCAACGCAAACTCCTTGCTTATTCGGCTCAGCAAGTGTTGAATAGCACTTCACTAGAATGACATGTCAGCACTTCTTCAATTCGACACTCCCAGTCAACATAACAACACAGATAGTTTCTCCAAAGTGCAATAGCTCAGCACCTAATGGTCTCACTTTATCAGCTCAATTCAGACACTTACACTTCGAGCACCAAGCACTATGCCAATCCTTAAGAAAGCAGCACGACTGTAATCACTACTAGCACCAAATTGTCTAACGCAACACCTAAGAAAATCTACCACCTGTTATTGCAGTAACAATAAAGCTTCTATAGCTAACAACCACCAAATACTACTAATTAATGTCAAAAACTCTAATTTTAACACGAGTAGCCACAACATGTTCCACTAATTTTTGTTGTGGTAACATGAAAGAACCCCATTGAACAACCCTCCATCTAAATTCAATGACCTAAACCACAGTCAATATGACTCAATCTCAAAAGCCCACTTCCAACTTAACTCTGATAACCAATATACTTAAATGCACGAGCGTATACAGAAATGAACCTCTTCTGTTTTCATAGTGGAGAACAGAGTACAATAGAGCACAATAAGAACCACTCTTATCAACTTACAAATCTTCACTTCGTAGCTTTAGATCCCTAAACTTACTTTAATCAAACCAACTTCAACATCTACGAAAGGAACACAACCACTAATCAGCAAACACGAACAAATCTTTACAGCAACTACACACGCTCTCTTTTAGAACCATGCTCTGATACCAAGATGATACGAACTTGTAGGTGAACACATGAACCTAATATTACACGAAAACCCAAGGAGTGGATCTGAGCAGCAAGATGGCTCGAAAAGTAAATGATAGTCGATGGTCTACCAATCCAGTACACTAACTCTACAGATATAATGTACTGTAGAACCACACACGAACCTAAGACTCACTGGATATGACATACAGATCTGAGTGATAAGGTTGCTCACCACAATCCTTATTAAAGGGATTGATAAGAGTAGGTAGAGAAGAACTTTCTAAGAAAAAAGACTCAAGGGTTTTTCATTAATGTTGTAAAATTTCCCTAAAACCTAATATAAGTTTTCTATTTATACAAAAGGGGTAAAGTTGTAAATAAAATGAATAAAGGATACCTTAGTGGAATTCTAGTAATTACAAATGAAACATAAATGATGACTAAAGGAAAATACAAGAAATGGGAAATTCAAATAACATAAGTAAAATAGATAACTAAACAAGATTTTCGGGTGAAAGGCTGATGTTTGATTCTGAAAGGCTATTAGAGACTCTGGAGCTTTTATCTAGGCGGACTTGAGACTCTGGACTACCTGTCTTATCCGGGGCTGATCTGATATACCTGTGATCAACCTGATGTTGTCAAGGCCGATCCCGAATGGCTAAATTGACCTGATATGGCAGTAGCCAAGTTGATATGATAGTGGCCAACCTCGCATGGTTGGGTTAATCTGGCGTAAATATGGCCGACCTGTTTAATATGACTTGTTACGGCTAAGTTGATATAAAATGACCGAACAACCTCGTCATGATCGAATAGATCTAGGCCGAACAGACTCGGTCAAGCAAATCGATTTCGACATAGTAGAGTGGATGGGCAGGACATGACAATCTTATATAGCTGATCAGAGTCTACCCGACAAAATAGAATAGAGCTGACCACAATAGGGCATAACAGACCAAGTATAGTAAGGAAGACTTAGCAAAATAGGACACAAATAGTAGGCCAAAATAGAACTTACAGAGCATGTTGTGTCTTCTAATATTGCCATAGTTCATCAATAGGTCTATGGGAAGGCACAGTCAGGGTAGAGTAGGGCATACTTAACATAATAAGGCAAACCCAATAAAGTAGGGCAGTTCGTCCAATGCTGACATAGCTTATAAATAGGTCACCCACACATACAGAGCTTGCGAGTAAGCCTCCCATGTAGCCCGCAACTTGGCATAGCGTTAGGTTGATACCTGGAATCCTATCAATTTAAGGCCTTATCTTGGCTTCCTATTTTTATTATTTGGGCTTTTAATTCTTTGTTTAAGGTTATCAAATTATTTGGATCAATTAAATTTAAGTCTAAGTCTAACTCATTATTTTAAGGCCTAATCTGCAATTTTTAACTACTTATGGGCTGCATTTACTCTTAAGCATATTTAAGGTCTCTTTTAATCATTTGGTGGGCTTAATAAACTTTTAAATTGAACTCCAGTTATTTATTTTTCCTACTAATCATGTAAGTGTAGGTAAGATTAAGGCTTGTTTTATCGATTTTTTAGCTCAAATATTAAGCCTAATTCATGTACAAAAGTCTATAGCTTATCTCTAGTCTCATTTATCAGGGCTTATAATTTATTGATCTTATTAAATGGTCTATTAAAACTTAAGTTCCAGATCTGGTGTTATTAATTTATTGAGCTCCAAATGAGTTTTAGGCCTAATTACTCACTATAAACATTATTTAGACCATTATCTTACAAGTTTAAGTCCTAAATCGTAATTAATCATAAAATCAACTTTCTAATTCAACACCTACAGCAAGTGCAACTATTATTAAGCATCATTTTCTAAGGATCTCTTCACTACATATACTAAACTTGATGATTGATGCATCGAACTAACTTTACAATGCAACTTAATCCACTTTTCACTAAAATAATCATATGAAATAAAAAAAAAAGGTGAGGACATGCATGTATGTGTTTCTGCCTAAACATGATTGGTGGGTTTCATGGGGTTTTCTTAACTTTTCTTCAAGTTATTTACATAAATCTAACTCTACACTTGAAAAATATAAGTAAAAATCTAAGTACATGAATGTATAATTATATGACTCTAAAATGATATGGTCATGATTATAACATGTTTAGCTAGTAGTTTAATTCTAAACTCTTAAGATATCATTAGTATAACTAGTGTAAATAAGAAATTCAAGTTAAGTGAGTTTTACTTTTTGCACGAGTTCCAACTTTTTCACTTGATGAGAGGTAAGGTTTGCCTACAAGATATTTGGAGAAGTGCGGTTCAAGTCGCGGTGGTCGTTTGTGATTTGATGGTGTATGGTGATGGTAAAAGCTTCGGGCATTGATGTACGCGAATAGCTTCAAGAACTTCTTATGTTTTCCTTTATTTTATTTCATTTTTTTGTTTAGGTTTCTACAAAGTATTTCATAAGGTTTTTTAAGGATAAAGAATGAATTTAAATAGGGGTTTTAGTAGATAAAAATATCAGGCTAAGGAGGTAGGATAAGAGCAACAAATCTTCTCCTCTTTTGGTTATCTACTACTAGTTTTAAGTTGGACCACTTACTTTCATGATTTTTGTCATTTAGGATAAAGATTTGTCTCTAAAAAGTAAAGCTCTTACCTAAACATATCTTCCAAAAATCTATCTATCTTGTCCTACATGTTTAATGAAGCTTATTATCTAGTTAATTAAGTTGTATGAATGCAAATAAGTGATTAAGATGTAATTAAACTCTTTGACCCTAATTATTTGCATACATGGCCCTAACTAGTCATAATTTTGGGTTTTTCCTATTTAATTAGATTAATTAAGATTATTGGATCCTTTTATCTAGTTAATTTAGTGCATCTAAGGTTTGGAATTTATTATCACTATTTGATTATGATTCCAGAGGTAAATTAGGACTTTTTATCAATCAATCAAATTATAATAATGAATAGTTTAGCTATATAATTGGAATTTATTAATTAATTTGAGGTTTCTAATATGAGTTTAGAGTTTTATAGTCTATTCAGGATTTTTCACCTTTTAGGGTTTAATTAGGGTTTTTAAGTTTTTGAAGTTACGTTTAGGGATTTGATACTAGTTTTAGAGTTCCAAATGCATCGTTAGGGTTTTCTATTTAACCCAAGGTTTTAGATTTTTCTTACATGATTAGAGTTTTCTTATTCATCTTAAGATTTCAATTTAAAATTTTATTTGTTTTAATTTCTTTGATCCGAGGGAGCCTAAGGAATATATATCAATTCTTCAAATTCGACTTTAACTCCAAAAAGTAAGATTTGCAGGGCTTATAAAATGTAGATGGCAAGAGAAAGAAAAAAAAATGATAAATTTATGAATTAGTGGAGTAATTAACAAAATATGTAGCTACTTTTTCCCTATGATAATTAGGTCCAATATGCTAGTTCCTTTTGTTGATATCTATGAAAGATTATTGCTTTCTTATGTATATTGGTGGATGGTTTAAGAAATAATTAGTGAAAAAGATTCAAGAAGAAGAAGGAGAAGGAATAAGGGTACTATGGTCTTTTAAGTTCTATTATAGTTATTCCTTATATGGTTTTCCAAACCCACCCTACCCCTATGCCCCCCGCCCCCCCCCCCCCCCCAACTACCAAAACTAAACAATGTAATAGGTTATTACAGTCTTATTCCATTCTATAGTAATTACAAATCCATCCTCCCCTTATTTCATCCGGCCAAGTGAACGGGTAAAAAGTCTTGCAAGTCAATTGAGAAGTAATTTACTTTAGTTGTATGTTTTTCTCCTTCACATTGGTCATTAGGAAAGCCTAATGACCTAAATCAAATAGAACATATTTCTTATTTAACAATAATAGAACGTATTCCTCCTCTACAATGTGATGAAAGAGTGAGGATGTGAGAGAGCATCGATAATGTGTTTAGTTAAATGTAGCAATATAATAAAATTCTAAACATAATATAATTAGTCAGTTGACATTTATTTTATGGTACTAATCTTTTAATGGTGAACCAAAAAATTTATTAGATGTTATTTAATTGGGAAAGGGTAAGGTTACGTTGGTGGATGGGGTGAAGGAGAAAGTGGTTGTTAGGCCCATTCCTAACAACCACTTTTGGGAGTTGGGTTTCGACCCACTAGAAGTGAAGGGTGGCCGCTAACCCCCTGAAGGGTGGGGATGCATCGGCATTAAAAAAATTAAGTCAAAACTTGAAGGGTTTTCATTGTTTTTTTTTTTCTTTTTATTTTTTTGAATTACATTAAGGAGTGGTTGCCTACCCTTGAGGGATTATGGTTGTAATTCAATGACCAAAAGTTTTTGTTCCATCCACCTTTAGGTTAGGGGATGGCTCGAAATAATTTTCTTAATTTTTCCTTTTTTCTTGCTTTTTTTTTTTCTTTTTCTTTAATTGAGATATAAGAGCTCTTTTCCTTAAGAGAAAAAAAATTCCATCACTTAATAGGTGATAACTATTCCATGTAGAAATGGACAAAAAAGCCACTGGGAAATATTATAGACAGAATTCTTAGTAAATAAGGTGAAATGAAGCATTTCAAAAATAATTATTATGTGCTACTTGTATTACCTCTAAGCAAACAATAGAGGTGAGTGTGTAGAAGGTAGGTAGGGTACGAGGTTTTACCAGTATCTATGGTTATCAAAATCGCGATTCTACTGTTTTTTTAAATATGTAAAATCGCCTAAAATCATACAAAACCATTAGAATTGTAAACTGGTTGAATCATAAATCAAAATTTATAATTTTACCAAAAGTATGTACCTAAATAATTTTACATCCATTTTATTAAGAAAAAGTTATAAAATTATAAATTCATAAAATTATATTGTTGACTCACGATTTTATAAAACCTATACCCTATCAAAGCTACAGGGTATGGCCTTACAAGGTATCATATGAAACATGTAAATTTTACCTTTTTCTTAATAAGTTAAATTTTATATTGATATTAAAAATATAATCTATATGTGAGATTGTAAGTTTTTTATATGTAAAACTTATACAACCTATATCAAAATCTATAGATAAAAAAAAGATAATATTTTCTAACTTTATTATGTCGGGTTGTTATGGTCATATTACTTAGCAAATGATAAGAACAAGGAAAAAAATAAAAAATGTAATATTAAGTTTGGTTGTTTATGATTATTAACTTACACTACAGTTAGGAAAAGGGAAAGAATTAGGAGAGATGGAAAGTGGAAGGAAATAATTAGGGAAGAAAGAAAATTGAGTGAAAGAACTTGTACATGTTCTTATTTGGATTGAAGGAAAGAGGAAGAAAAAAACATGGGATGGGTGTTTCTTTAAACTACTAATAACTATATTGTAGTAAAAAAAAAATAACAAGATTTTAGAAAGTAAGAATATACTTAGAATTTCAACAACTTTCACTACCAAATTACTCCAATTGGAGGAGGAAAAAAAGCATAGATCCTAGGAAAAATTTTCCCTCTTAAATCCATCTCCTTCTATATTCCTTCCATAACTAAACAAAAAACAGTTTCTTAAAATTTTCAATTTCCTTTCACTTTCCTTTTCCTCTCAATTCTTACTATATTATGGTCATGAGCTTTTTTTTCCTTTTTTACTAAAATATTTATCAATCAAAAACTATAATATTCTCATTTATTATCTATTTGTTAATGCTATTTAATAACATATTATACGGTGAGTATAAGATACCAAAACATGTACTTTTTATACTTTTAGAGAACATGTTCCACTATGTACAAAGTAGAAATATTTCACATTTGTACCTTACCTTATAGGCCAATGGCTATGCGTTTTGAAAAATTTGTATTTGAAATCTACTATGTGACTTTTAATATAAATCTAAAACCTACTCAATTGAGTAAGATATGGATAGATATTCTGTATAATAAAATTATCTATTTTTAGGTAAACGAGCCACAAATGTCAAGTTAGTAGAATTACACGTAACTTTTGTGCCTTGCATTTACTGACTATGCTTTGGGAAAGAAAAACTTGGAGAGCACAATAATTTGTTTTTTTCTTCCACATGCTATACGAAAAGGCACATTAAGGAAAAATTCCATGAATTTAAACAAGTTGTTTTATTAAAAATGTTAAAAGAATCTAGATAAATAGAAGGCAGCCACCCCCCCAATATTGAGACATTGCTTTATTTTTCAGAGAAGAGTGCTTTAGTTAGTGGCACTACGTATATTAAAATGTAAACAATATTATCATTTAAGGAAACGCAAATATATCCTCTTCTCTTTTAGCTTGCGTGCGGTACTTTCTAGACTTTATTTTGCTTATTTACTCTATTAATTGAACGTTGTTGTGAGCATTAGCCTGTGAACCACCTTTGCTTTTAACATGAAAATTAGAAGTGTGTAAATGCATTTTAATCTATAGATCAATCCGTTTAATTCATTTTTAAAGTGAGTTTGGGTTAGATTTTTTTAGCTTATATAAAAGTGGATCGTTTTGATTTAACTCATTTAACTCACGGATTCTACTGAGCTAACCCGTAATTGGCCAAGTTGACCCGCTTTTTATTTAAAAAAATGAATTTGACACTGCATTCCATTTTGGTTTCGGACAGGATGGCTACACTAGTACAGTGCACATCTACTAACTACTGCACCTACGATACTAAGAGACATGATTGACGGGATTATTAAGGAGAACAAAAACTTCAAATTAAATTATCTGAGAGTAAGAATAGGAATAAAGAATTGTCCATAACATTACCATTGGGGCCAGAAAGCTCAAGACTCGCAAACGTCAAGCCATATTCTTTATCAATTCTGAAGACTCAATGAGTTGTCAAGTTAATGTCCTTGAGTTGATAGTAGAACTCGATGAAGACAAGCAGTTATATCATTATCCGGTTTTATTCTTAGTACGAGGACTACATGTCTAATAACAAAAATTTTTATTAAAAGATAAAATGGTCAATAAGAATATTTTGGTAATTTTTTTAAATACCTAATTTGATTATGATATAATCGAATAAGACAAGTTAATTAATTTTTTACAACTTATTTTTAATTTATTAATTTCATTAAAAAGTTAGTGGGTTGGCTCGTTTAACATGCGAGCCAACGTGGGTTGGGTCGGGTTGGACAGTAAAATTTTAATCCGTTTATAAAGTAGGCTAAAATTAGTTAACCCATTTAACTCACGAGTCAAAATGAGTCAGGCCGGATTGGCCCATTTAACCCATTTGCACACTTCTAAGGAAAACTTCTATAATTCCATCTTCTCATTTTAACAAATCGATTTAGTCTTTCATTCTATTATTTATTTATATTTTTTAAAATCTAAATGGTTGAATTCGTAATTTATTTAATAATTCAAATTTAAATGAATATAAATCAAAGATAAAATAAAACATAGTAGCAGTCCCATATAATAAAATAACCGGACCGTAGCAAACCGAAACATTATTATTTCTTACATTGCTTTGTTATGCTTGTAATATTTTTCTCTTTCTTGCACAATAAAATGTGTTCTGTGAGATTTATAATCTTATCGATTGTTCTGATAATCATGGCAATCTAGTTTATCTAGTTTTACTAATAGTATTACGCTGGGAATAAGCTTATCGATATCATTTCTACTGAAAAATTCTTCTTTTATTATTTATTTAAGAAAATTAAGTTTCATGTGTGCTTCAATTTGTAACATCACACTATTTAATATACTAGCTTGAAAATGAAATGTTGATGTAACTTCCATTGTTAATACACACCACAGACTTCACTTTGGAGCACTTATATAGCTCCAAAGGCCGAAAAGCAGAACTAAATGGCCAGTGGCGTCTCTCCACTAATTTAGTATTGGAATGATGAATAACGATGCAGATTCAATCATTAAAAATATAAAATGAGATTCTATTTTATATGCTGTCAACTTTCATTAGCAAATTATAAAAATAAAAAAGTAAAACCAGAATTTCATGTATTAGGCGTGTCTGTTAAGAAAATTTCACGCTTGCTAATACGTATATACTTAATAAAAAAACAAAAGAATAAAAATATTAAAGTTGCTTATTTTAATTTTTTAACAAATACCCACTTGGCATTTTTCGTGAAAATAACTCTTAAGCCCTGGTCAAGTACTTACCGGCCTTATGGCTGATAATTACTTACATAATAAGATAACACAAATAGATACAATTAATAATATATTATAGAGAGAAAACATATACACGGCTTGATTACACAGTACAAAAATAAGATTAGACCTTATTTCTATTCAATTTTATATATCTTAGGTACTAACACAAATTTAAGGCTAACATGAGTTGCATGTCCACTAAGAGTTAAAACAAGGTTGAGTTGGGCATTCCTTTAGGAAAAAGATTAAATGGTATTTTTTTATAAAAGTACAGTTTTATTAATACTAATATATCACGTGAATTAATAAATAATATATAAATTATTTATAATTTTTTTATATATAAATATATAATTAATGACTTTTGAAAAAAAAATATTTTTTTAATAATATCTATATAAATTTTATTAATATTTATATATTATTATGGAATTTCAAAATTTTATTGCTTTAGGACTTGTTGCCCGAGTCAGTTAGATGTGGAAACATGTATTATGCATTGGATACCGTGGGTCCACTTGATGGAATTCTCATGAGCTCGTCGCTAACAAGACAGAGAATGTGGCGGGGGGGGGCGTGACTAGTGACATTGTAAAGGCCGTTCAAGTCACAATTTACGTGTACGGTGACACCAGCACAGCACGAGTACGATGACTTTCTACTCTCTACACCTGCAAATGCTTGGACCATCCATATTTATATTATTATTGCAAAGTTAATTTAATTTTATATATATTTAGTGAAGCAAATACAAAAATTTTGAGTATTCCTTTTGTTTCAACTATATCAATTAAGTGGATGGATTCCATAAGATTCATATTATATGGGCTAGTTTGAAGCTTTTCTTTTCTTTTTGAATTCAACCTTATAATATGATTATTTTATAGAATGATTAAATCTTAGAATGGTTGAATGGGGTTTGGTTTGGCACATACCTTGAGACAGTTTTACATCGAATCAAATAAAATTGAATTACTTCAAAAAATTACAAATTTTATGGAAGAGAGTTCGTAAAATTCAATATTATTTCAATTATAATATTATTTCAATCGATTTATTCTACTTTATTTACATTTAATCTAAATTATATCATCCTTAAAAATTTTAACATTTATATCTTCTAATACGTATTAATTTACAAAATCGTTAAAAGTACCTGCATATCTTTTAAAAATATATATAATTGAGAAGTAAAAAACCAATTTATATATATATATATATATATATATATAATGTGTCAAAATATTACTATAAAAAGGATAGTAAAAGAAAAGCAATTAAAAAGCAATCAAATATGGCTCAAACTAGAACATAAACCAAAAGTTTTACGACGGTTTGGCTCAAGTTTCCAGAAACACTTCAAGCAATTTGATACTAAAAAATGTCAATAATCAAATTGGGATTGTTTTGGCACTTCCTTGATACTCGATGTTTATTAAAAAAAAAAAAAAAAAAAAAGGAGAAGGTAGATGTAAGCAGGTGCATTTAGAATTAACTGCAATCTTCAATTACTTTTTAACACTTTGAACACAGAGAATCACCCAAAGAAAGGGGATCGCGTATTTGCTTTTGTTGTACCTAATTTTACATACAGCCCACATGGAAATATGTTGTCAGATGGGTGTGTAATTGAGTGAATGTACCTAAATATCCTCATAATTAAGTAGAATTGAGAAGCAAAAGGCCAGTTTAAATGTAATTAAATTGAAAATATATCGAAATATAAATAGTAAATAATAGCAACTTAAAAATAAACATTATTCAAGCAATAATCAAACTGTTTTGTTTTAAAGTGGTTCAATTTAACTCCACAAACTATTTCAAATAGTTTGATATTGAGAGAAGTTAAGATTTGAATCAAATCTTACTTTGTTTTTCCATGATTTTAACTTTATATTAGCATTATTTTATTATTTCTTTAACACTCGGTATTCTTCTTAAATAAAAAAAGAAATTATAAGACTGAGCTAATTTAGAATAAATCCCATTTCTATTTATTTTTTCAATTATAGGAATATTGAAAATCATTAAAAAAAAAAAAAGACAATGAACCGCACATTTGACTCCACTTTTCCATACACCAAAAAATCAACGAAAACTGTACAACATTCATACAATAATAAAAGCTTAAACTTTTTCAACACATCACATCAAACTAAAATACTAGAACTAGTATGAAGAATTAAATTTTAAAAAAAGAACATATGAGAATAACTATGCTATAAGTAAAATATTGAAAACATATTGTTGTATATTTTAAGGAACGTAGCTATAAATGGGGCATCCATTGCAAACATTGTTTGGTGTTGTGTTGAGACAGGGCTCTTGGCACATGGCAAAGGGTCTTTCAATCTCCATCCCCCAAATTCTTCCATAAAAAGAAACAATCGATATTCTGTAGTTACAGTGATCGAGCAAAGGCAAAAAAAATGGGTGTGCTAGAGAAAGAGAAGAAGGAGAAGGAGAGAGAGGAGGCGGAGGCGGAGAAGTGGGTGCTCATATTCACGTACGGTACGCTGAAGAAGGGATTCCACAACCACCGGTTGATGGAGGATCTGATAAAATCCGGCGATGCGGCCTTCGTCGGGATGTGCAGGACTGCCGAGTCCTATCCCTTGGTATGCGGGCCCTACCGGGTCCCGTTCCTCCTCGACATGCGTGGGTCCGGGCATCCCGTCTCCGGCGAGCTCTATTCCGTGTCGCCGAGAGGGTTGTCCCGGCTTGATGACTTGGAGGGCGTCTCAAGGGGGCACTACGAGAGGCGTCCGATCGGCGTGTCGTTGGACAGCCATGGGGATAGCATATCGGCCCAGGCTTACTATGCCCACCCGAGCTACGCGGCCGAGCTCTGGGTTAAGAACCGGAAGAGCGGCTACACCATATATTCCGAGCTGGAGGCTACCGGATACGTGAAGCGCTCCGATAGGCCTCCCAATCTCACCTTTCTCGACCACATTCGATTGTTTATCTCTTCTTCCTGATCATCAGTATTGCTATTATGTTCCGATGATCAATCCGTCGACATACTGATTATATTATCTTTATCTGTAGCTGTATATGCAATATCCATCTGCACCTCGTTAATCCATGTCATCACACGTGATTTGTGGATTGTGGAATTGGGAATTGTGACGAGAATGGTGTCTCGTTTTTTTTGATGAATTTAATTAGAGTTTGCTCATCAATCATTAGTTGACAATCTGCGTTGTCTGTACTTGTTGAGATTACCTCCTGTTTGATTTGCTTTTCACGTGCTTGTGAAAATGCCATGCCAATTGCCAGGTTATTAAAAGTATTTCCCATTTGTCTCGACTCGATTCGATGCATTTGCAACCAAATATTAGTAAGCAGATACCGATACATAGATGCCGTCTCCCGTTTACTTTTGCTTGCTATGGGCAATTTACCGGATAGATTTTTGCTTCACGACTGCTCAACATAAATCTGATCTAATTCTTTCCAAAGGCAACAAACATATGCTAAGAAGAAGCAGCAGAACTTAGACGAGGAAATGGCAAGAGAGCATATTTCAATCTTTCATTCGATTCGATCTTCGTAAAAACGAACATCCTTATAGGAAAAGGGTGACCGGCTGACCACCAAAAGAAGAGGAAAGGGGGAAAATAAGGAGGTTTGTGATAGTGAAGCCGTTCATGCGCTTAAATCCTGTAATGGGAAAAGGAAAATCGATCCTTTTAATTTACTTCTCTTTCAATTTTTCTTTCTTTCTTTCTTTCTTTCCTTTTTCTTTTAAGTAATATTTGTTGGCACTTATATTCGATCTACACTATGTGTTAATATAAAAAAAGAACTATTATTATGCCACTCATCAATGAGAAACAAAACCTCTTGTCAAAATCTTATCTAACACCGTAGTTGCTTCATAAGATAAACATCGTAGTATGCCTTTTATGTTCAGACCATAAAACATCACAGAGGCAGGCGGTAACTGCCAACTTGACATTATCCAAGATCACGATCACATCTAATTCCACCCAATGACTAGTAATCATTCGAAACTCCCATAGGTATGGACCTTACAATAACTGTAAAGATGATTACATGGTGGCTTCTACCTCGGGATCAGTCTCGACAGGAACAGGAGGAGAAATTTTGCCACCCCTCAACCGGGAAGACACATTGTCAATTGCAGAATTGAGTTGGCTGATCTTATCATTCAACGTCTGCCTCGTCTTCTGCTTACAAGGAAAAAATTATTAGAACTAATGTATTACAAACATTTACACATTGAGATAACGCGTTCGACGGGTAGTACCTCCAAGCCTTCATCGTAATATATTGGACGCTTAGCTTTCCGGAATCCATACTCATCTTCATTAAGTAGTGATCTTCTGATCTGAAGAATGGAATTGGAGTTTCAGAATTTCCATCAATGGACCTTTTTATGCTAATATAAATGGGTCACACTAGCCCAACGTTAGAGAATCTCTAGTGTCGATACTTAAAAATTTTGTGCTTGTGTTATGATGCTAAGCGGCTAATGTCAGACTAGACATATTCGCAAAAGGTTGAACTATTCTGGAAATTACCATCATAATTTGTGAAAATTGGACAGCCCAACAAACTCAATCATAAATGTTAGGAGATAAGACGTCTCACCTGTGGAGCAAATACATAAGCTAAAGTTCCAAAGATAGCTCCTCCTAGAACGAAACCAGCGACAAAGTCACTGCCTCCACTCCTACCACCATCACTGCACATTGGAATGTTCAAATAAGTACATCAGAAACGATGTCGAGTAATCGAATAACTAAGGTGAAAACTACCAAGAAAAAGAACTCAGCATATAATGGTTATATGGGATAAAAGTTAAAAAGGCTATAGATCAGGTATCCACAAGCCATTCTTTTTAGGCAATCCACAAGCAATTTTAATGGGCCGACAAAGAATGAAAAGACAAATTTAGCAGCATTGACCCAAATCCGAGATATTAGCGGACTATTACTCATAATTAGTAGGGTCATACAGATAACGAGATTAAAAAAAATTCTCAGCATAGAGAGAGTATCAATTAATTGTGAAAGAAACATGTCTCTAACACAAAGAATTCGCCCAGGAACTAGATTTGATATTTGTGAGATGTCAGAAGCATGAGGGATTAGAATTGATAGAGGTCTTGACTGTACTTCTACTTTTGTTTTCCTTTGTTTCATCAGCTCCATCTATGATATTTCCCTAATGCTAAGATGCTCCCAAGAGATGAGGTGTTTCCATGGCTCCAGCTGCCAGTTAGGCAATTACAATGATAATTGAGTTGTGTTTCCTGCATTGATCACTCAGTCTAGCAAAAAGCAAAAAGTATAGTTGAGGGGCACAATCCTAATTGCATAAGGCAAAAGGAGCAAAAGAAGCAAACAAATGTAATTGGAAATGCATAAACATAATTGCAACTACTCAATATAATATATCATATTTTCTCTCATGTCTTTAATAATACTACATCTTATATAAAATCCAGAATAATTTGTAACATATTCTTTAATGAAAATATTTTGTTCCTTATATCACAATAATACTTTCTAATAAGTAATCACTTGTTTCAGATATGATGAATTAGTATAGATACGTTTTTATTTGGCTTTCCTATTTTTAACAAATAAATATGGTAATGCATATAAGTGAAACTTAAGTGATAGATGAATTCAAAATTTCCAGCAGTTGAATAAAAGAAACTGATGAGTTGAATTCATTAACTAGACACCACAGAAAAAACCTTTTTCTGGTAATGCTCTACAGCATACATTAGATTATAGGGAATGGCTTGAGACTGGGGTCAATAACATAGAAACTTATAATTGGAGTTAACATATCATTTATGAGGAATGGCTGGCAAAAGGGTTAGATTAGATGGTCAGCCCGAGAATTTGAATGAGGTATCCAAGATGCCAATTGAAGTGAGATCCACTAAGAATACCTATGTTATGGAGAGCAATGGGTATCAAGTTGAAGGTATAGATACAAGTTCTAATGAATCTCTAGAGTCAGATTCATTTCTTAAAATAACTCTGGAAGATTTCGTTAGTGACAAAGTCATCTCTTCTTCCCCCCAACTTAGTGAAGCATTCTCTATTGGCTCGTTCTAAGAAGAAGAAGAAGAAGAAGAAGGGCAAATATCGTAGAAAGATTTAGAGAGTTAGCTTACATGTTCTCAAGTAGCTCCTTCTAATATCTTTTAGCTTCTGCTTTTGAATCTTCATTGTTGGAACTATTTACTCCTTAGAATTTATTTTAGCTTTTATTTCACTTTTGAAGGTGTTTTGATTATTTATGGAGATGTTTACCCTTCCTTATACTTTTCCTTTATATATATATATATATATATATATATAATTAAAAAAAAAAAAAAGACATTAGCCAAAAAAAAAACTACACTATTACTAGGACCCAAAAAGAGTTGGTAGGTAGTCATACATTACCACTCATATGTAGGTAGTACAGAAAGTTAACACAATGCTATTGGAAAATAAAAATTAAGTGCAATTTAATATAAGTCACCATCAAGCCAACTATGGCAGTAATTTCCCTTTTGTTACCACTCTATTATTTACAAAAGAAAGGAATGATAGGACAATGGCCAGTCGAGGCTTAAGTGAATGTCAACTCCTTAGAAAAATTTTAGTGTCCTTTATGATTTTGTAATCATTGGTCATGTGCTTGAGTTGTAAAAGTTAGTATAGGCCCTTGTCCTATTTCCTTTTTTTGTATAAAGCAACTACAGATACTCTATAAAGAACTTTGGTTGCTTCAATCATTGAAGTTTTTGTTCTTTCTACCTCTATTTCATGAAATTTACTGACTTACCACAAAAAAAAAAAAAAAGAAATTCCATATCTTAAAAAGATCAACCATCCATAGTTTCTTTTGAATCATAAGCTAGAGTATGAAAGCAAGCCAAGGAGCATGTTATTTTTGCTAATTCACACACTCGGCAAGGGGTTCACATCACCTTAAAAGCACCGTGAATGGAAAAACCAGAACAAGATTAGATGTTGAGACGAAACATCACAGTTTGTTGGGTCAGCACTAAAAGGATCTTATTGACTTTTATCAGGCCAAACCCAGCTGGAAATTAAGATGGCTGAGCTTAGGCAAGACTGTCTTGGAAAACCAAATTCATAGATAGCTAGACCAACTGCCCAAGACACCCTTTGAATGCCAATCGAGTACCAGATCTTTAGGCATGCCAAGATTCCATTTTTAATTTGAATTGATAATGGAATATTCTCACAAGTCCTTGAAAAGATTGCTAATTTACTTATATCACTAGTGTAGTCAAGCAACCCATCTACTTTTGTGGCAACTTACAGCAATTCTCAAGGGGACAATAGTTGATGTCTTAAAGCAAGAGGAAAGCCTCCTAAAATTGCACACCATGCCTAAACTGGAAGTAATCAAACAGAAAGCGTGATACTCCTGTGCAGTACCTGAGAATATTTACATGAGCAAATTATCAACATATTGAGCTAATTGTATAGTGTGATACAACATGCTGTAGCCCATAATCCTTCAATTTTTCTATTTTTCTTTTCGCCTTCAAGACAAGCATTATGGAATGTTTGACTTCCTTTAGCAGCTTATTAAGCAACCAACAAGCATAATATATAAACACCAATTTTTCAAATTTAGTTACTTGAGAAGTTTGGAAGTATATTGTTCTTGAATTTGTCTGCCCTACAAAGTTTATGTCATAGGATAAGCTTCAGCATGGCTTTGTTACAGCCAAAGGAGAATCATCACACGTGTGGAGGACAGCTTTTACAGAAAGATGTACCATCAAAGGAAGGATAGGAACATGAGATGTTTGGAGGACATACTGGTAATCAGCTCGAATCACTCGGTTGTTTCTTTTTCCCACTGGGTGTGACGTCCTTGGAATGGCCAGTCTTGGCATTTTTGCAAATGAATTTGAGCTAACATGGAAGAGCTTGTGATCCTTGACCAGAGATCCACCTGAAACATCACAACCAAGCACAGCGTAATAACCACCTATTGTATGCGAGAAAATTAATTGATGCAGAGTGAAATTTGCATAAACAAAGCGCAGTTTCATTTAAAATTTTTTTTTCCCCTTTTTCTTCTAAAAGAATCTTAATTTATTCAAGCTAAGTATACAAATAATAACACACCTACGCCAGTAATTATGATATGTCCTTACTCCTTACGTTAGATTGTGATTTCAAAGCAAAGTTAACGTGTCACACGAAATATAAAATAACAAGGTGGGGGTTAGCCACAGAATGGGTTTCTGATACACAACAATTTCAAATAAAACCATAGGAAGTCCTTAGTTCTTATGCATTCTTCCCGCGGAAAGAGCTGACAACTAGATCCCGAGTCCTCTAAGCCAAAACATCAACAAAACTCAGTCCATCCTTGTTGAGAATCTACAATTTCCTATAGTAACAATCAAATCATCAAAACATAAAGTTCAGGAAATATACTGCTAATGGATTCGGTTGAAATTGCCAGAGAAATATCTGGGTCAAATCACATTCTTCTTTGAACTTATTGGCAACCCATCATTCCACACCACTTGCATGAGTAAATGACTCTTTAGTTTTGTGTATCAAATAGAAAATAAAGAAAAACCCGAGAGAGAGAGAGAGAGAGAGATGGCTGTTTACATGTGAAGTCTAACGTGTAAAAAACCAACTAAATGAAGTTGAAATTAGGGATTTTGAGATCAAATTTCAAATCGAAAACGAAAAGCAATATGCACACTCAAGAGCCGACTCAGTGAGAGCAGAAAAGGGTTTACCGGGAAGAGAGGCCGGAGAGAAACAGGTGGCCATATCCGCTGGTTTCCAATACCAACACCGATTTGATCCAGACAAAGAAGAAGAGATTCGCTGCTCGGACCCTACTATGTGGGAAATGGAATCAACACACAAGGCACCCTAAAGAGACTCTTAGATTTTAGATTGGGAAAAAGAGGCCAATCTATAACACACACACACATATGACACGCAAGCTTTGGCATGTCCGTCTAGGCTTCCATCGTGTCCCATAAAATTTTTATTGGGACGGATAATGCTATGCTTTACGCATTGGCGTGACCACTAACTACGAGGAATAAGCAAAATAACCGTGATTCCGTGTTCAACCGTTTCGGAAATCGGATAAAAAAAATTGCTTTTTTTAAATTATTGGTTTACGGTTCAGTTTTTATTTATCTTTTATTTATTAATTATTAAAATTAAATTAAGTGAATTCTATATAAAATTTTATATTTATAATTTTTTTTAAATTCTTATTTTATTATATATTTTCAAATTGAGGATTTAATTTTAGTACTTTTCACGTGTCTTTTATCTCTTTTCCAATTTTTAGTATATTTCTCTTATCTTCTTCCTATTGGTTTTAGACCGATAGCTCTACTTCTCACTCTTCATTATTATTTGTTAAAGCAAAGTCTCTTATCTTCATCTAATCAAGTTAGGCTTTTTATGATTTATGTTTTTTTTTTTTTGTTAAGTATCGTTATATATGATAAATATACAAGAAATTAATGGAAAATATAGAAAAATAAAAATATGTTATTGGAGATAAAAATATTTAGCAAAGACTAGATATAAACAGCTCAAATAGGACCAAGCAATTTTAATTAGATTTAAAAAATTTATGAACGAAACCATTTATTAACGGTTTAGTTCGATAAGAAGGGTCGAACTATACCAAATCCCGAACCGAACTAAACTACACTACCCCTACTAAATATATGCTAAATGAAAATCTTTGCTATCTAAGATTAGGTATTATAATGGATAAATTTTGGTGGAGATCCATCGATCGTATTTAATGTTAAAGATATGTAAATATTAGATAATTGGATATATTACATATAATTAGTCTACACTATGATCAAGTTTGTTTGTATGATTATTATATTTTGTCCTTATGATTGTGTTCTTAATCGTATTTATTTATGTCATCATCTTATGCAAAAAATTATTGACTATAGAAGAAATAATGAAAAATTTGAGAAATGAAAGGAATTATACAGAAGTATTATGTTTGAATATTTACAGTAGAAGTGAAAACTCAATGGCAATCAAGGTGTTATTCTTCTAAATTTTCTTTTGGCAAAAGAAAAAAAAAAACTGAATTTTCTTACATTTATTCATTATAGGGCAAATATCCTAACACTATGTGCTACATCACTACCAAACTACCTCAACGTAACCTTCATTATCACCATTGTCTTATTACCACTAATAAATTGCTAATATCCTAATCATCATTAACAACACGACTACAATCGCCAATACATCATCACCAGCAACACCAACCACCCTAACGACCTCAACCATCATTGCTATTGCAACGCTTTAGGCTAAAATGATAAGGTCAAATGAAAAAATAGTAGTAAGCTTTTCTTAATTACTTAACCTAAGGTAGCGTTTGGTTGCGCAATTTTTATGATATTAGACTAAATAAAAAAAATTTATTTACTCTTTGATTTGTAAATTTGCTTGGTGACTAGACTAAAAGTTAGGTTGATGGACTGAACAAAAAACCCAAATTTTGTCTCGTCTATATTATTGTATAAAAATAAAATTCACTAGATAAGAAAAAAAATATTTTAAAGTCCTAAAAATATTTCTCTATGTTATAAAATTAAGTTAATTAATATTATTTTTATTAAATATTATATAAAATTCTTTATTTTATAATATAAACAACTATTTTTTAAATATGTCNTTTTAAAGTCCTAAAAATATTTCTCTATGTTATAAAATTAAGTTAATTAATATTATTTTTATTAAATATTATATAAAATTCTTTATTTTATAATATAAACAATTATTTTTTAAATATAAATTTTATATCATGTATTGTATAAACCAAATATGATAAATTAATCTTGTACTATCTAATTCTCCATATACTTATCATGTTTAGTTTTCTTTGTTCAATTCAATCCTTATAACCAAATATTATCCAAATGCTTATCACTACTATTAACATGGTGTTCAATACTTTGACATGATAAATTCATACCTATATTTTTCCACATTTCATGTAGGATTACATTTCACACGAAGTATCACAATTGCCATGCTTGTAACTCTATCACTACGATCACCATCACATAATCAGTCCATTATTAACATCATCCCACCAAGTTGCTACTATTACACCACTATTGTACTCACTAGCAATGCTCCATCACCACCACCACTACCATGTCATCACAATGACATTGCATAACCATTTATTGCTCCATAGCCTCCACCATAATCATTGTTGCACAATCACTACGCCATTTCCATTATTATCACCATGATCATTATTATTCATCTTCCACCCTCACTAACACATGACACCAACAAAAAGTGTTGTAATAATGTAAGTGGTAATAATGGGATTGGTATAAGTTCTCATAATGTTAGTAGTATAGTAGTGATGGTGGCAATATGACAATAATGGTAGCATGGAGCCAATGGTAATGCAATAGTGGTCATAATCATAACTATGATAATGCAATAACAATGGTGTTGCAACAATTATGTTATATATAGAAATGATAGCAGTGAAGTGGCAATATTAGTTTCATTTGTGATAATAGCAATTGTAGTGATGGAGCAATAGTGATAGTAATATATGTTTAGTGATGGTATAGGGAGGGTAGGAAAGGTAATAGCATCATAGAGATGGTAATTCTATGTGCAGTGTTATAGTAGCAATACTAGTGTCATAAGAGTAGTGATGGTGTGTCATTGATGGTGGTATGCGGTAATAATAATACAAAAATGGTAGTAACACCATTATTATTATGGTTATAATGGTGGTGGTTGATGCGCCTCCGAGGTCAAACATATAGAAAAGCACCACAACGAAACAAACGAAAAACAAACACGGAAAAAGTTAGCAAAGTCCGAGCAGCTACCAAATGAATATAACACACCACTCAATCTTACTCAGCCTATAATCTGTAAGATATGATACACTGGTTCAAATTGAAGGGTCACTTGTCACTACTCTTTACTAAAAGGAATAGATAAGAGTTGAAAGATAATGAGAACAATAAGTTTCTCAATGTGAATAATTCCGTATTGATTAGTTGATTCCTACATACAAGAAAGTGGAAGTTTATATACCTATCCACTATGGTTACTTTACACGTATGAAAAGACAAAATGGTATTCTACAACCAGGTTACACAAGACATACTAAAAAGGGTAAAAGAGACAAAAAATAATTCAATGCAAAAAAGTGAAGAATCCTTTTAGAAAGATCTATGAGACAAAGTAAGCGAAACAAGAAGTATTGGTAGTCAGGGGCTGACTTGATTTAGACCAGGTCGGGGACCAATTAGTTCTTCTAAGAAGAAGTCAGCTTGATTCGGGGTCGGATGCCTATGGTCGGATCGGGAGCTTACCTCAGCTATTCTTAGGCTATCTTCTAAGATAAAGCATTACTGCTGAACAGGGATAGATTTAACACAAATAAGGATATGATAGTTAGGTCTGCAGAGGACCAGCTCGGGATAGGAATGTTCGTCTCGGTTATGTCTTATAGCTAGTATCTTCTGAACGAGTCCTTAGAGTCCGCTAACTCGACCACGCGTGATTGGTCTAAGGGGTTGATTCCTATCAGTGGTAGTAGCCAGTAATGGAGTTCCAACTATAGTGACAATAACATAAGCTTTAATCCAATGTGTAAGCCCCAAAACTAGCTATTCGAGGTTTCGATCGGTTGAAAGACTCGATCGAATCTATATTATAAAGTAAAGCTAGAAATATTAGTAAAAATGATCCCGTAAGTTTAAATTTAAGAAAATAAGTAATAAAATAAAAAACTATAAAAATTCCAAATTTTAAATATATAACTCATTATTTATCGAAAATACATAAAATGCATTCCGATAATTAATGAATCGCTAGAGATAAATTATATGTATACTAAAAATCATAAAATAGCCTAAATAATATTTAGAAATATTTATTTGTACTCTATATGAATTTACATGTAGGTATAAATATGCGTAATTACTTAAAATACGCGAAATATGCTAAAATAATACAAAATACTTAAAGAAAATTCATAATTAATTAAGGAAAAATCAGAAAAAATCAGGAAGGATCCAAAATTGGGCCGTGGTAGCCGGAGAAAATAAGAAAAAATTCGACCAATTAAATTAAGACAACACAAAAGCAAAAAATTAAGGGATAAGGCAATTGTCTTATCTAATTTAATGCACAATAATTACACTAAAGCTCTATAAATAGCAAGAAAAATCACAAAGCTCATTTGGGCAGTTTGGAAAGTGAGAAAAATAGAGAGAGGCGAAAATTGAGAGAAAAATTCGGGTTAGAAAAAAAAAATTAGGAAAAACTGTACAATTATGGCTCTTAAAGGGAACCCACACTAAACGAGCAGCTGGGAGTGGACGGACACCACCACCATACGGTGGTGGCAGCGCCCAGGCCAGTTGACAAGGCCACGGCGGCCAGCGGTGGCCGGAGCCACCCAGATCGATGAGTCCGATTTCCAGCCCGATTCTTGTGTAATTTTGTAAAAATAGTAAATATTATTAGAAAATTATGAACTTTGTTATTCTAGAATATTTTTGTATGTAGTTTGTAGAAAAAATATTATTTTGATGAAAATATGTCTCGTGATATAGGGTCCTTAAGAAATCATGCAAAACCGAGCATATTTCGGTTTAGAAATAAATGACCTTAAGAGTGTAGTTTCGAGTCCAAAATTTTTGTGTAGATTACTTAGATGATATAGAACAATGCTGTGAAGCCCGTTTTCAAAAATTAATTTTCAAAATTTTTAGATAATTTTTAGGCCTTAAAATGAGGCATAAAATGGGTAATTTAGGGTTAATTAAGTAATTAAATTATTAATTACTGATTTAGTATGTTTTAGGATATTGAAATCTGATGGAGTATGATACTTGTAGCAATTAGGGTGTTAGATGTAATTATTAGGTTAATTATGTAGCAAATAAGTAATATGGAAAAATAGTACATTTTAAGTTAATTTTGTAAATTAGGGTAATTAGGAGTAAAATCTGATGTAGGATGAATTTATTCATTTGGAAATGATAATTGATGTTTAGAGATGATAATTAGAGTGATAGAAATATTAGAAGTGTATTATATACATAAAAGGTAATAATACATAATAGGTAATTATTGGAAATATAATAAATAGAAAATATTATAATAAAAATTGATATTTTGATAATAATAAAAATGTATAATAAATTTGATAGGAAACTTGAATTTATGTAATTATATGAAAAATGTAAAAATATCTTACATTAGGAGTGAATTCGGTATACTAATACGGATTTAAATGTACCAGGTAAAATAAATACTGACTAGGGGTAATGATGGTATTTAGGAGATCGGGAAGTAATGTAATTAATTTCACATTATGGGTTGAAACAAATTTCTAAGGTTGGAATATAAAACACTACTTAGAAATTGAACTAGAACCTAATTTAGAAATTGATGCGAAAATCGAATCCAAACTTAACCCCAAACCTAGAATAATTATAAAAGACTTAAGACCTAGATAATTAGGCATATTAAACCTTAAACAAAACCTAACAATAAGCGTTATAGGATAAAATGAACCTATAATAGCTATATGAAAAACTGAAACCACGTTTGTGTTATAGGGATTATCAGCGATGGCCTGAGCAAGTCAGACCTCGAATGAGTGAGCGATGAGTCGAGGTAAGTTGGGATTAATACGATGTTGTATTTTGGAGGCTTAAGATTATGCTTGGTTGTACTTGTTAGATAATTAAATGTGTGCATGTAATTGATTATGGGTGATGCTATGATTCTGTTTGTTGCTCTGGTTTGTATTGTATGATTTGTATGATTTGTATGAAATGAATGATCACCCTAAACTGGACTTAATCAAATATACGGCCTATAATCATAATTGGTCCTACATGGTAACCCATTAGGGGAACTTAGGACTCTCCGGCCAAATACCGACTCCTTCGAAAGGGATAGCGCAGGATTGCATAATGGTCCCTTCTTCATCCTCAGTCGAACTAAGTAACAGGAGAGGAGGTCGCGGTGAAGGTGAAGTCAGTGGTTTGAAGGTAGTCGCAGGAGGAGCATGGTCTCCATTGTACAATCCTGGGTTTGGTCTCCATTGTACAATCCTGGGTTTGGTCGTGAGCTGTTACATTAATGGTAACTCCTCAACCCGGATTAGAGCGGGCGCAATTTCTCTAATCTCACGACGGGCCGAACAATGTCGTGCGATGGCATTTACTTGCACATGCATTGCACCTAATAAGTTGATTGATAACCCTGTTGTGTATTTATGGTATAGTTTTAAGTCCTCTATCCTAACTTACTGAGCTGTGGTTGCTCACATCCCTATAGACGTCGTGCAGGTGCTGGCTAAAAAGTGGCAAACAACTACTCTGAAGCTAGCAACTGCTAGATCCTGGGGAGTGAGGAAAAACATTTGAAGAATAAACACATACTTTTAAGGTTCAAGCTTTTACTTTAGGACTTTTCATTTCTGAATAATGTAATAACTAAGAAATATATTATGAAGAAATATTATAAACTTTAATTGTAATAACTGAATTATAGTGAATATCTATATTTCCTCACTTTCTTAGATAAATGATTTATTTAAATCACAAACTGTTTACTTCAAAGCGGGTTAGTCGTTGATGCCTTATGTAGATCAGGTTTAAGATAGCGGTTGTAAGACCAACTTCTATCTTAGGATGGTTTGCACGACGAGGCTATTACGACTCTTCCGCTTCGGGGCGTGACACAATGTAATGGTAATGATCTCAATGACAATGAAAGGGATAGATGGGCAATGATAAATGTATAATGGTAGAGGTATACTAATAGCACATGTGGTAAGAAAGTGGTATGTCTAGTGGTGCTTAATGGTGATATAATGGTATTGTGGTTATAGTGATAGTAGTAGTAACGACAATGATTAGCATAATGGTATAGCATTCGTGGTTTGGCTATGATGGTAGTAATATAGTGAGAAGTTGGTGGTAGATGTATAATAGTGTTGGTGAGATAAAAGGAGGAGTAGATGTAGTGGTGATGATACAATAGTTACGATGGTGGTGGTTTTGGTAATGAGATGATGGTGGTACAAGTAGAATTAAATTCTGGCAAAACCGAATAACTAAATAAGAAAGAAATAGCATTTTTATCAAATTCATGATATTCTATGCAATGTCTAGACATTGTTGTTATTCAATAATGTGCAAACCAAATAAAACTCCCTTAATCATGCAGTATAATTAAGCTTGCACAAATGGGTAAACAAGTTAACTTATCCTACTCATGATGATAATGATTAAATGAGTTGAATCGCTTAAGGCTATAGGTTAAATGTGCAATCTACCAACCTACAAAAAGATAAAAAATTTTCATGAGTTATTATACTTGTGATGATTGTGATTAAATGGAGTTGATTGATTCACTACGTTAGGAGAGTTAACCCACTAATCTTCCCACTCTAACTTAATCAATGGACTAAGCCATGAACTAATCTTCTTTAATCTATTAAAAAAAAAAAACATTTGTTGAGTTAAATAAGCCAATCCAACTCATGACAAGTTAGCCAACTAAAACTTCGAGTTAAATAGGCTAAGTCATAGAACCTAGTTACTAATTGGATTAAAAAAAAAATCCATCTTAACGTACTTTTTTTTTTTTTAATTAAATAGGTTGACCATTGAACCATTGCATTTGTGTGGCTCTAAGTACAACTAGACCTATTCGTTAGGCCAAACTAGCCCAGATAGTCATGGTCCTAGGTTGGTCCACCAGCCTTTGAACCGGATCTCCAGTTTTTTTTTTTATTAATTACATTAATAATTTCTACTTTCTCACTTATTTTTGAATTATGTGTTCTTGGAAATATTTATTAATCCTCTCTTGCACTTGAATTTCACTTCAAAAATTATCATAAAACATAATATGTATATTTGTATAACGTAATACATAATACCGCATATATAATTAACCAATATTTTTGGTTGAAATTTTGCTTCGTTTCGAAATAATAGGTTTGGCTCGTGTGAAGTTAATATTAGAGCGACATTAAAATAAGAAGTGATGTTAAGTAAAGCAAGAAAAATTGCAAATAATGAATAATTTTCATTACTTACGGAATTGCAGACTACATGAAAGAAATAAAATACAACACCACTATTAACTGTAAATCGTAGTGGCATGTTACAAAAGAATATCTCCTTGATCAAGTTATAGTAGCCAAGTAAAAATATAAAATAAAATACCATCTAATTTTAGTAGCTAACTAATGCAAAAAATTCTTATAAAAGTTTAGTCTTGAAGAATTTAGAGGTAGGGAGGAAAGTTTTATTTTAGTTGATTTTACGGTCGTCTTAAAAGTACTTATGTATTTACTAGTCAAAATTAAATCACCATAGTTTGGTTTGGATTTTTAGAAAAATTTTAATGTGTTAATAAATTTCAAATTAGGAAAAAAGAAAAATGAATGTATGTTATTATCTAATTAAATTTCTTTGAAAAAAAATAATTTTACTCAATGATAATTTAAAAAATCCTTAGGTTGGATCGTTACTTTTGGAAAAACCATACCATTTAGTTTTTTAAGAGTAATTGAGAAAACAATCTTTATAAGTAGCAAAACCTTTTTAGAAGGAACAAAAAATAAAAAATAAAGAAAATATTTTTTAGTACTTATAAGGTATCTCCTTGTGTCAGCAGTTTATGCTCGGGAGTGGATTACGTAGTCGAGCTTCAACTTCTATCAAATCTATTACAATCATTGAAGTATTCATCCTCCTTGCTTGATGTTTTACATGATTCTTGCTGTCTATAGGCCGCCTTATATCAGTCTTCCGTGCAAGCGTTTGCCTCAACATTGACAATAGAAAGAGAGGTTCGGCAATCATCAAAGATGAGGCTTACAGTACTAAAAACTTGCTCAACGGTGATCGTCGAACCTGGAGTGACTATTACTTCACTTGCAATGTGAGATAGAAGTAGATGGTCCCTTATGTGCCTCTGCTATAACTTCAACATATCAAATTCCTTAATAGAGATATTTTTAGAGAACTTAAAATTTTGGTTTGTGTAGTGATGCAGCTCAGACAATAAACAATCAGACTATTGTCTCTTCAATTTTTGTACTAGTAATTGCTCATCCATAAATGAGTAGTGACATTTCTTAGTGGGTGGCGAAGGAGAGACTGATGACTAGCTACCATATTGACTTTGGTAGCACGCAAACAGCTCTTTTATATTGACTATCGTTGCCAATATATCCTGTTGTGCTTCCAAGCTGTACATTTTCTAAAAATCCATTAAATCATCAATATAACTGTAATAAGTTTTCACATACATCAGTAATACTTCAGATTTACAACAAGAATCTAGAATAGTTATAACATGATAAATACAATGAATGTCTTTGTAATAAGATAACTACTTTTACGGTATATTGTAAACATAGTCATACAAGTTTGAGTCCTTACAAGCTTAAAGTAGCACACTAAGTATGTTGATTGCTAACGTAAAGAAAAAGTGCACACTAAACCTGTGAACATGTGAGAAAGTCTTAGTCGCATCATTAAAAACTTTCAAAACCTTCAACAACTAGATTTATATATATCCCAGTTGCTAAGCTAAATGTCAACCTCACACATATGTATATAGCGAAGTCACATAGCAATTTGTTTTAAAAAATGGCACTATGCAACAACTCGTATATGGAGTTCCAAAGGTATTATACATTCATCTTAAATTTTCTAGGCCTTCCTATACTCTATGCAAAAGTTCCTTTATTTCTTGTTGAGGGATCAACCTCTCCGTTATTATCTTCACCACGTTTTTTTATTGGAGCTATAATGTCCTGCAAATCTATAATGTCTTACAAATCTACAATTTTATCTTTGATAGACAAGTTAAGAATATGACATACATAATGTATATGAAACCCCCCTCCCCCAAGCGCCGGTTGACAATAATTTTACAAAGATTTGCTATGGAGGTCATATTGGCACTTGTTATGTCAAAACCAATGGAAAATTTTTTTCTAACCAAGTCATACTCATTTAAGATTTTTCTAATAATTTTATAAATGTTTTGCACCGTATGGCTTTCATTAAATACCCTAAAAGGCAACAGTATTTTATTAAGTTGTTAATTATTCTCTATCCAGTTATATCCATGTAAGAATTATTATAGAAAGGATTTGTTCATATGTATATATATATGGGCATAAACGTATCGAATAAAGCGAACTTATTTATGAGTTCCTGCTTACTTTTATGATAGAGCTCTTACATAGCTCAACTCAACATAATGCGACTTAATTGTTGTAAGCTGGGGTTGAATGTCTTCTACTCATATCAATCTACCACTCTAACATACTCGCGTTGAATAACAGGTACATGTTGGCTAGGTATTATGCGAGTTTATACTTGTGCTTCTCTTAATCGTATCTTATTAACACTCGTCTAGACAAATCACCGCCTCAAGCAATCTGTTGTTGCATTCCGTTTATCCCCACCTCCCTAAGATGCTTCAATTTTAAGTGCTTATTGAGGGTATTGTATCCTTCTCCTGTTTTCCAAGTGTAGCTTACATTGCAATAGTTATAGAATGTTTGCAAGTTTCTCTTCTCATTTGTACATTTATGGTAATGTATTATGAAAATATTAGATTTACTAGGTTTAGGGGGCTTATCTGAGCTCAAAGGCCGTAAATTGCCAGGTACATGCTAATCTATATGTTGCTCCTCAATTTCAGGAATCATTTCTATCCAATCCTCCTCATCCTCAAACATGGCCATGGGGTAGCTCATTCGTAGGTACTCAAATCCAGCGAGTCATATAGAGATACTCATGCTTAGAGGTTCGAATCTAAAAAGTGGTATACCTTAATAACTTGTGCGTTAAGGTTCAATTTCAAATCTAAGATGTGGTATAACTTGGTGTTTGGCGTTTTCCATTACCTCATCTGCCTTCTCTTTGTTGAGGTTGTACTTGTACCTTGGGCACACTAGAACGTCATTGAACTACTATGGTGTGAACGATATACTCACGTTCTTTTCCATACCTTTTCCACTTGAGGATGAATCGTGCTTCTTCTCGAAAAAGGTACAATGCAAGAATCGCTCCATAGAGATAATTGGAATTCTTTTGTTTAAATTTAGTAGAATAAATATTCGTAAAGAAAAAATAATTACTCGTCCATCTATGAAAATTTACACCCCCAAAATATTGAAGGCGATTAACAATAAGAGAATATGAGTTTGCGATTGAAATTTATTAAAGAAATAAAAGAAGCACAATAAAAATGGTTGAATTCAAAACTAAATAAGTGAAGGTTTCAAATGGGAGGAAAATATAAACAAGCAAATATTGAAAGTAGAGCAGTATGAATGCTTGAATGAAGAATGAAAAAAATTTGTGAAATCTTCATGCAGTCAACGCTAGCAAATTTATACCAAAAAGTTTCAACATTCGAATCGTTTTGACATAGACTCTTCTCTGCAAAAAAAAAATTTCAACGTGAATCGCGCTACACGTCTATACTAAACAACTCCACATGCAATATAGTCTGTAAATTTTCAAACTTCATCACGTTGCATTCTATTATTTCATGCGTATTTTCAACTTCATGTGGTTCATTCAATAACTTCAGTCTTCACTTTCAATTACAAAGCTTCTCTCCGAATTAAATCTTTATCAATTGTCACTTCAATGTATGCATTCAAGTGATTCACGATGGGAATATTAATTTATGATGATGATGGAAGTTCTGGGGAAGTGTTTTTTTTTTTTGGCTTGGAAAGGATAACAATAATGGTTGGATTGGACAATAGAATGGAGTGTCAGCAGATTATATAGTAGTAATATAAGTTTTCCCTTTTTATTTTTTCTATTTGCAGGCAGCCCGTTCAACCGTAAATTCTATTTGCTTAAATCGCTTAGGCCGTTATGGGCCCAGCAGTTTGAAAAACTAGCTTATTCAATCCAATTTAGATCGGTTTGCAATTTAGAATCAATTTTTGCACGAATCTAAGTATAACATAAATTTTTTGTCCAGTATTACTTTGTGAAATGAATAGATTTAATAGGACTAAATATGGGAGTTGGTGTGTTTTAGTTTAGAACATAAATAAAAGAAAAAGGAAAAGGAAAAAATGAAAAAAAAGGAAAAAACACAAGTGGCCCAACCATCTACATAACTAGGTTCAATAGAACTCAGTAGTGCCCTAAGACAAAATGCTCCAACACTTAGGGATAAAAAATGCTGCGTAATTCCATGTTTCGAAGTAAAAAAATGTAAAAGTATAAAAAAAAATCATAATGTTTATCTTTTTTTTATTTTAGTTTTCAACATTTTAAAAGTTTTATTTTAATCCTCAATATTAGTAAAAATTTCAAAATGAGTCCTTTTGTTACTTTTTACGTTAGTTTAAGCACATGATGTAACCAAATTCATTGATATAATTAATTTAATTAATAAGATATATTACATAAGTAAAATAAATAAAAAATCTTTAAAAATATAGAAAAACTATTAAAAAAATAAAAAAGATTAACTTAATTATAAGATAAATTATTAATATGATAGATGTGATATATATATGATATATTTTTTATATACATATTTATATATTCAAAAATTAAATAAAAATTTTTCACAATTAACAACATAAAAAAAAAAAAGAAAGAAAATTGAACTTTGTTAAAATCTAACCACCTAAAAGCCGGGGGTGATTGGCAGCTACCCTTTAGCCTTGAATAATCGAATTCCAACTAAAGAGAGAAGTAGGTCGCAACTCACTTACGACTTAAGGTGGTCACTAACTATCACGCCCTGAAGTGACAGAATCGTAATAGTTCCGCTGTGTAAACCATTCTAAGATAGAAGTTAGCCTTACAATCACTATCCTAGACTTGATCTACATAAGGCGTCTACGACTAACCCACTTTGAAATAAACAGTTCGTAATTTAAATAAATCATTTAAATAAGAAAGTGAGAAAATATATATATATATATATATATACTAGAATTCGGTTATTACAATCAACGTTTACAGCGCTTTACCGTAATCTATTTCTTAGTTAATGCATTATTTAGAAATGAAAAATTCTATGATAATAGCTTGGACCTTAAAAATATATATTTGTTTTTTAAATGTTTTTCCTCACTTCTTAGGATCCAGCAATTGCTAACTTCAGAATAGTTGTAAGCTGCTTCTTAGCCAGTACCTGCACGACGTTTATAAGAATGTAAGCAACCACAGCTCAATAAGTTAGCATGGAAGACTTAAAACTATATCACAAACACAAATAAGGTTATCAAATAAATCAATCAATGCAATGCATGTTCAAGCAAATGCCATCACACGACGTTGTCCAGCCCGTCGTGAGATTAGAGAAATTACGCCCGCTCTGATTCGGGTTGAGGAGTTGCTGTTAATGCAACAGCTCACGACCAAACCTAGGCTTGTGCAATGGAGACACTGCTCTTCCCGCGACTACCTTTGAACCATTAACTTCACCCTTGTCGCGACCTCCTCACCTATCACTTAGTTCAACTAATATGTTATCTAGCGTTATCCTTTTCGAAGAGGTCGGTATTTGGCCGGAGAATCCTCGGTTTCCCCTAATGGGTTGCTATGCAGGTCCGATTTATGTTTACAAGTCATATCTTTGTTAAGTTCAGTTTAGGATAATCGATCACTTCATACAATGCAAGCTAGAATAACAAATAGAATCATAGCATCACTCATAATCAAGTATATACACACAACCAACTATCTAATAAGCACAACCAAGTATAATCTCAAGCCTCCAAAATACAGTAATTTATTAATCCTAACTTATCTTGACTCTTCGCTCACTTACTCGAGGTCTGACTCATTCAGGCCATTGCCGATCATCCCTATAACACAAACGTAGTTTCAGTTTTTCATATAACTATTATAGGTTGGTTTTATCCTATAACACTTGTTATTATATTTTGTTTAGGGTTTATATACCTAATTATCTAGGTCTTAAGTCTTTTACAATTCTTCTTGAATCATGTTAAGTTCTATTTTAGTTTTCACATCGATTTTTAAATTAGGTTAAAACTCAATTTTTGGTTAAAGATTTATATGTACACCTTAAGAAATCATTCCGACCCATAATGTAAAATTAATTGCATTATCTTCGAATATCCTAATTATCGTTTTTAATCTCTAACTAGTGTTATAGTCCGTATGGTACACCCAGATCTCAGTTTAATCACCGAATTCATCCTTGTTATGAGAAAATCTTACATTTTTCATATAATTACCCTAATTTAAGTTTCCTATCAAATTAATTGTATGTTTCTATTATTATCATAATATCAATTTTTATTCTAATATCTTTTATTTATTATATTTATAATAATTGTGTATTATGTACTATTACTTATTATGTACATAATATACATCTAATATTTTTATCACTCTAATTATCATCTCCCAACATCAATTATCATTTCAAAATGTTTAAATTCATCCTAAATCAAATTTTATACCTAATTACCCTAATTTACAAAATTAACTTAAAATTTACTATTTTTCCCTATTACTTATTTATTACATAATTAACCTAATAATTACATCTAACACCCTAAATGCTACAAGTATCATACTTCATCAGATTTCAATATCCTAAAACATATAATTATTCACTAAATTAATAATTGACTATTTAATTACTTAATTAACCCTAAATTACCCATTTTATATCTCATTTTAAGGCCTAAAATTTATCTAAAAATTTCAAAAATTAATTTTTGAAAACGGGCTTCATAGCACTGTTCTATATCATATAAGTAGTCTACACAAAAATTTTGAGTTCAAATTACACTCCCAAGGTCATTTATTTCTAAACTGAAACATGCTCGGTTTTGCATGATTTTTTAAGGACCATATATCACGGGACATATTTTCATCAAAATAATATTTTTCTTAAAAACTACATACTAAAATATTTCAGAATAACAAAATTCATAATTTTCTAAGAATATTTACTATTTTTATAAAATTACACAAAATCAGGTTAGAAATTAAACTCACCGGTCTGGATGGCTCCAGCCGCTATGGCCTTATTGGCCGGTCTAGGCGCTGTCACCACCGTGTGGTGGTGGTGGCTGTCCACTCCCAGGTGCTCATCTAGTGTTAGTTCCCCTCTAAAGCCTTAATTGCACAGATTTTTTGTGATTTTTTCTAAAACCCTAATTTACTCTTAATTTCACCTCTCTCTATTTTTCTCACACTCTCTAAACTGACCAAATGAGCTTATGAAATTTTCTTACTATTTACAGAGCTTTAAGAAAATTATTGTGCATTAATTTGATTAGACAATTACCTTATCTTTTTCCAATTTGCCTTTTGTGTTGTTCTAATTTAATTGGCTAATTTTTTTCTTATTTTCCCTAGCTGCCACGACCCAAATTTGGATCATTCCTTATTTTTTCTAATTTTTCTTTATTTTTCCTTAATTAATTATGAATTTTCTTTAATTATTTAGTATTATTTTAACACATTTCGCGTATTTCTACCTATATGTAAATTCATATATAGTACAAATAAATATTTTTAAATATTATTTAGGTTATTTTATAATTTTCATTTTACATATAATCTATTTTTAGTAATTTATTAATTATCAGAATTTATTTTACGTATTTTCGATAAATAACGAGTTATATACTTAAAATTTGAAAATTTTATATTCCTTTTATTTTATTACTTATTTTTTTAAATTCGAATTTACGAAATCATTTTTACTAATATTTTTAACTTTATTTATAATTTAAACTCGATCAAAACCCTAAGTGATTGACTATAGAGCTTACACCAACCACCCGGGAGAGAGGTTTACGCGACCTCCCTTAAGTGGTATGTAGCCCATGAAAAAAATAAAATAGAAGCAAAATTTGATTAGGTTGAGATCAAGTTGCTTTATATGTTTTTCATTTTCATTTTTTTTTTGGCGATTTAAAGTGGTTGCCTATCGCTTAAGAAGGGTCTCATGATTACGCCCTGATGATTAGTGGCTACCCTAAGTCGCTAATGGGTCGTACAACTGACAACGGTGACCTACTTCCTACCTAAGCCAAAATATGATCACCTAATGGTAGGACTTAGCTAAATTTACATTTTTCTTTTTTCATATTTTCTATTTTTTTTTGCAAAATTTATTTATATAATATTAATATAAATATTTATTAATATATATTATCTATATTATTAAAATCTTTTGAGACTTAAGTAACCGCTATAGTTAAAATTACTATTTAGATCAATATCAAATATTATTTAACAAAAAAAATATTAAAATAATAATTATAAAATTATATATAACATATACCATAGATAAAATTGTTTTTCTTTACAATCTTTACATCTAATTTATCTCTTCCACTCACTAAAACACTGCTCCACCTTCTTTTCTCTCACTTTCTTATTCTTCCCTTTTATAGTTTTCAATAGTCTTTTTTTTTTCACAATTTCCATAATTTCTTTTATTTATATGATTTTTAAAAAAAAGTCATTATAAATTATATAAATACATTAGAAGTAAAATTTATAATGATAAATGTAAAACATTTTATTATAAGTTTAAAATAAATTTATATTTCTTTTTTTTATTATATGCAAAAAAAATTAATTTTTACATATGCAGTACGAATACATTGACAACTAATATTACATATATGCTTTTTTATTTTGTAGATGTTTATTATTTTTCTTATTTTAATGCATTTTTATATAGTTTTTCTTCTTTTTAAATTATTTTATTATTTTTATTTAAAAAATTACATGTAATTTACTTATGTGCTATCACGTATCATTACTAACGGAAAATATAATAGAATTGACCGAAGGACTTATTTGACAAAAGTTAAAAACATCAAAGATTGAAATAAAACTTATAAAATATCAAAAACTAAAATAGAAAACTTATTTTTATTTTTTGGGTATTTACCCTTTTTCTCAAATTTTTAATTTTTTTTCATTTTCATTTTAGGACTATATTCCTTTAATTTTATTTTTCACAATTCCTTTAAATTTTTACAAGAATTGTTGTAATAAGAATCACCCATTTGTCTCACCTCATAAAATGGAGGTGTTAAACCGAAGATTTTAAATTTTCGATACCAAAACAAAAACAAAAGGTAAAATTTAAGCACTTTCATTATTGTTACCTTAATTTTTCTAAAACAGCCTTTAAGATGAAACCACTTATTTGTTTCTTTCTAAAATCATTACGAAAACTGGAAAAAAAGAATCTAAATTTTGGGATCTAAAACCAAAAAAATAAAAAAAAGGGAAAGTGAATGTTTCATGTGCTCATTCGAAGTAAAAAATGACAAACCTGATAATAATTTCAAGCAGACTTTTTATATGAAATACAATATGGAGGTGCTAAGCAGTAAGCACCATGAAGTAGAAAAAGAACAGCTCCTCTGCATCAGGAGTATGTACAGAACAAAGGACTGCCCCCATGCCCACAGAGATTTTGGATGAGATTTAGCGTAGTCCTACCAGTCTCTTTTCTGTGCAAGCACTCACAGACAACCTGCATTACAGTCCAAACGCCACCCTCTGCAGAAAATGTGGTCGCCTTTTGCTTTGCATGCGAAGGAGCCCTGCAATCTGAAGCTCTGTAATGGCCCTGCAAAACCGTGCTCTGATCAACAAGTTAAGGATCCATTGCAGCAAACATAATTTTAGTGCAAAAGTACTTATCTCCTGCCAAACCAAATACACCAGCATGGAAAAATGAAAACAATTGAGCTGTGATGATTTGAATAGAGCAATGTCATGATTGATTAGCTCAGAGATTTGATCTACACTCAGTCAATCCAAAGCATAAGATTCTGCAAGAGAACCTTCTCATCTACTTTTCTACCGTACATCATATAGGAAATACCATTAAGATTGCACTCAAATGCAGTCTTTCTTCTTACATTGCCCAAATCCCATGACAAAGTTGATGACTAGAGATCTTAGCCTTGATCTCTTCGACTAAAATGCCTCAGGGCTTCCAAAGAAACTTGACCAAAAACATGAAGGCACTTGATGGACACTAGGCATTACCATATATGATATTTCGGCCTTGAAAAAGCGAAACTTTACAAACAAATTCACCCAAAAATAGGCAGTGAAAATATTAAGATGCAAATAACTCTGTCAAAGATAAAGAACGTTACCCAAAGATGATATCATGCCCGTTAGTAGCAGCACCCACTCAAGTGTCTATCATTTTGTGCCCATTATGGATCATAAAGACAGTGGGAATTGGTCCGTTATATAGAATGGACAACCTTTTAACTCAATCTTAAAATGTAAAACTCAATCGATAAAAAATTGTAATCATAAATTAGTCATATAGGATACTGAGCTGCCACTTCACTGGTGTTTATAGCTTCATCAACCTTTCTTTTCTTCGATACTGGAGACTGCTTCTGTTTGGGTTTTCTTTTACTAGTAGGGTGATTTAAAATTGATTTGAAAGATTGGTACCAGTCACAGATATTAATAAGATCACCATGCTCCTGAGATAGAGTATACCTGCGTCAATGTAACTTCATTACAGCCTTACATAGACATAAGCAGCGTTACCTGTCAGAACCAGAATATGATTGCACAGAAAATTCTCATTTCACACATAAGATTTGCAGATGTAGTGGCAAAAATCCAATCACAAGCTAAACAGCAGAGAAAAAGCCAGCTAATATAGTATCACTTGGGGCGGACGTTTAATGTCTTACTTTCAAATCCAGGATTTGTGGGTGTCTTCTAAGAAGAGCGAAGAGAAAACTTAAGAGCAAGTTTTCAAAAACAAGCCAAGAAGTGGACAATAAAAATGCTCTTCTTAATGAATAAACATGTAACTGTCAATAGTAAGGAAATGCATGTACGGCTACATTCAAAAGGGACACAGGTCGCTTACATAATTGACGTGTCATGCATAGAGGGCAATGGCGTGTTGCTGGTTCTTGGACAGCAAGGACAGCAGATAGCCTTGGAAAATTCAAGAAGATCAACTTGAATTTGTCTTCTGGGGTCTCCGATTAAAGCCTAACAAGAATGAATTTTAAAAAAAAATCCAAAAACTTCCAAAAGAAAGCACACGTGCCCATCATAATGCTAATATTCACAATCATATTTAGACCTCCTGGCACACTGTTTCTACTTGCACCAATGCAATGTTAGGAAAGATGGGAAAGTCACACTAATGTTTTTTCACAACGAAGACAAAACTGTTAAAAAGAAAATTAGAAGCATAATCTTGTCTCGACTCAACCTAAGTAATAAACTGAAAATTGCCATGACAAAATGGCTTCAGTCTTCAGTATAACATAGGGTTGCCAACATCTACAGATTTCTGCATAAACTACACATTACTTGCAGGATACCCCTTTCTTTGTTCTTAAAAAAAAATAAAAATAAAAATAACATGGAAGCTCTTAAAGTAATGGAGAAACATAGGCTTCATAAAGCTTACCATTTGAAGTTTGTCTACTTTCTTATAGCAGACAATTTCATGAGAGGCAATGCACTCAATGGGCTGCATATAATCCCTGGACAACAAAAAGAGAGAAAAATGGCATGGCACGTGTCATTTATTTTTGACCCAGTGTTGAACCAAAAAGTATAGAGACCTTAAAATGCTTGAGTTTCTCTTTAGCTTGATTTTTTGACATATCTTTTGCAAAATGTGCTTTGAAGCTCAATACTTACGAGTTTTTTTTTTTCCCAGTGTTGAATCAAAAAGTAAAGAGACCAGCTCCATGGCATTTTACTTTCTACTAGTCAACTAGTTCGTATTCATATCACAAAATATAACAATAAAAGGCATTCAAGCAAACAAATTTGTAAGTATTGAGCGTCACAGCACAATTTGCAAAAGATGCCATAAAATCAAGCTAAAAGAAACTCAAGCATTTTAAGGGTTTTTGTAATTTTATTCTGGTAATTGATTAATATTAATATGAACAGGATGTACACATGTTGTTTCGGCAATATAAAAGCCACTGTTAAAAAAATAGCTCCAATCCAAGGCCATAAAAAAATGCACCCTTGGAGGAGAATGAATATTTCACTATCATTACATGATTAACATGAACATAAAACATAACACATTGCATGTAACAACCCCTAATTACTATGATATCATCGCACTAGAAACAATCCTTCCAGCCAGCAACTAGTGTAATCGACTGCAATACTTTGTGCGATCTGAAACTGGCAGATTAGAAATAAAAATCATATTTGTCACCCTAATGCGGTCCTCACCTTTTTAAAGAGACTGGTGAGTCCGAATTGGTCGACTCTCCCATCAAGATGAAACTTTGGCTAGAACTACTCTATGAGAGACTACAAATACAGGAAATACCAGAAGTCACACTTTGACATGGCATATCCTTTGTGGTACACGTTGTGACATTCATATATAATTCATGCTCTTCTTATTTTGACTGAATCTCTTAAGAATAAGGTATCTGAAAACGTGCTTTGAAGAGAAAAAATAGAGACATTGACAAATGTAAACTGTTCCAGCTCCTTAGATGACAAGAAACAACAACTGGTTTGAAAACTATCAGTGGAAATTGAGCAATGTGAGTAAGCAAGAAGCAAACCGTGCTCTCAAAATCAAGCACTAGGAGCTTAACAAAGTGCCATGGACAAGAAAAAAATGAACTGCAACAGTTTAAGAATCTTCTTGAAAAGAATTGACTCCAAAGAGACAATAAAGTGACCATTTAATGTTGCTTAAAACCTGAAGCAGCATGGTTAGAATTGTGAAAGACATCCAGTGTGGAGAACCTATGCAACGATTTTTCCTTGTATTCCTTTTCCTCAGTTTGGATGGCAATAGCTAATATTACAAAATCAGAAGCAAGGCTTTTTAATCCAATTGTGTGCAAGATGCCATCTTTGGGACTGCTTAAATGCATTGTTTTCAAGCACTTCAATAGCATAAGGTTGTCTTTTACAGAAATACGAGTGGGGGCTGAAAATTTGGCTGATCTTAGTTGCTTTTAATATTATTATGTATCAATTTATGTACTAAGGATAGAATAGCCATTTCTCTAATAATTCAGTTCACAGTATAGCCCATTGTACAAAACAGTAGACTGTATAGCCAAGAAGTCGAAGTGTTGGTATTTGCACTAGATTCAAAGAAGTGCAAATACCAAAGCTAAACCAGAAAAATACTAGTACTCTAGGTGAAAGAAACCAAATTTCACCTTCAAAAAACCAGACCTGTAGGCCTAATAATAGTATTGAGAACTTTCCTAGATACTCCATCAGCCAAAACCTCTTGAATTCCTAGATGTTTCTCATTTCTTTCTTGCCATATCTAGTAGACCACCCCAGCACAGGCCTTTCTATGACTGAATTAAGCAGAGAAAGACTCTTAAAGGAATATTATGAAGTCCAGTCTTTCTTCACTATTACATTAGGGTTACAAAAATTATAAATACTCCTTGTGCACCACATTTTAATTAAGCCACTAATACAAACAACTATGCAATTTTTCATGGTATTATAGCAGGAGGTCCTCAATTCAAGGCCCCATGTAATCATTTCACACCTACTTAATTAAGTCTTCACAATCAAAGTCTCAACCCACAAGTGAAAAGGAATGTCAAGTAATAAATGTAAAGAGCATACTAAATCTACAAGCTTAAACTTTTGAATCAGTTGATTGTGGTGTTAACATTAAAATTTAACTTTATAAGTATATAATTAAAGCTGCCACATAAGCAGACCAACATTTAGCTGACGATAGGAGATTGCTTGTTTAATGTTGTACTGTATGAGGAAAATTTGGTGAAACAATGTGACAGGATCCAACAATAGAATTTAGGAGAAAATGAATGTACTTTTATTGATTTGATCTATGAATCATAACTACAAAACCCTAATCTCTCTTTAGATGAGAGCCATGAGCAAAAGCTCACTTAAGTACATGAGCATAAGCTCATAATTGTAGTAAACTGTTCTAACAACAAGAATATCTGGAATGCCCCTTCTAACTAACTCTCCAGCTATTTATAGTATTGACTAGCTAAAATATCTAAAGTAATGGTGAATGCCACATAAGCATACATCCATGCATCACTAACACATGACACCTGCACACATACTACTTACACACACATACCGCACATGAAAGAAAAAAAATTGTACTACCCCTGGTTCGTATCAATTCCATCCCACATCAAGACAGTCCTTGCCCTCAAGGACAGAATTTGAATTGAAGAAGTATTATCCAACCCCTGTGTTAACAGATTGTGGGGCTTGATGTAAAAAATCTGTTTCTTCATCCCATTCCCAAACACAAAATGAACCACCTTGGTTCTCTTCCAAAACCATCACCCGCAAAGATTTATTGGGACACTTTTGAGTGGGAGAACAGGGTTGGTCACACTTAAAGCAAAGTCCCTTGGCCAACTTGTCATGAAACTGTGCATTACTCATTTGTTTTTGGCCATGAGATTTCTTCCATCCGTCTCTAGGTTGATGGTGTGAAGAAGAAAAAGTGGGCTTGGTCTTGGTCAACCCCTGATGATGAACAATAGAATGCAGAGGCACACTTTCCTTAGAAGATATAGGTTCAATGAGGGAATGAGCTATGTAAGAATTGCGGGACACCAAGGTACAAGGAGAAGTATGACGATAGTGATGCAAAGAAAAAGACTTGTGTCGAACACTGTCAGCCTTAGGATTGAACTAATCGGCACCGTGATCAGAAGGAGAAACCAGAACAATTCCAAAGGCAAATTCGCATTCCACTTTCTTGACGAGCTCTATTGCCATAGCAAGGGAAGTGGGAGTAAGAGTGTCCAATCACACTTGAATTTCTTCCTGCAAACCTCCCAAGAAATAGCCAAGTAATTGAGATTCAGTCGTTGGTGGAGCTTGCAACACCAAAAACTCCAACTCTCCGATGAAATGTTCAATAGAATCAAATTGTCAAAGTTGAGAGAGGCATTTGTATGGATTAGCCAGTGAAAGGCCACCAAAATGGCGCAACAACTCCTCTTTCAACGCTGGCCAAGTGAGATTAAGTAATCGTTGTCGAAGAAATTGCAACCAATGGACATCATGACCGCACATACATAGAGAAGCCAACACCACTTTGCGCACTTCACTAGTATGAGTGATTGTGAAGTAATGTTCAATTAAAGCGAGCCAAAAGAACGGATCAGAACCATCGAAAAGAGGAAGATCCAGACGAGAAGCTTGGATTTCACGGAGTTCATCTACTACAAGGTGCTGTTGCTCGTCAACGGCGTTTGAGGAAAAATTGCCGAGAAGCGATTCGGATCCATACGACACATTACTACTGGAATTTGCCCCGTGGAGAATATGCGATTGAAGGCCAATTGGAGCTTTGCCATTCAAATTCGAACTCAATGGAACGTTAGACGCTAAACAATTCAAATGCAACGCATTCGCCAGCACATTTTGGAGTGGTTTCAATGAATCTTGAAGCAAGGCAACATCACCACGTAGGGCAGCTACTTCGATAATTCTTTTTGATCGCGGTCCATCATAGCGACGTGGAGCTTGACGTCAGTGAAGTCTTTTCGCAGCTCCATCATCGAATTCTCTAAATCTTCAACGCGAGAGTCCAAGCGAGTCATGGTTGAACAAGTCAAAGACAAGAAACACTGATTCGAAGGAAAAGCCAACAAAGAAATGGAGTAGCAGCAAGTCCGAGTCGGGAGACAACGCCAATTGATAGGATCTAACAGTAGAATTTAAAAGAAAATGAATGTACTACAAAACCCTAATCTCGCTTTAGATGAGAGCCATGAGCAAAAGCTCACCTAAGTACATGAGCATGAGCTCACAATTGTAGCAAACTGTTCTAACAAGAAGAATGTTGGGAATGCCCTTTTAACTAACTCCCCGGCTATTTATTGTATCGACTAGCTAAAATATCTAAAATAATACATCCATGCATTACTAACACGACACCTGCACACATTCTACTTACACACACATACTGCACATGAAAGAAAAAAACATTGTAATACCCCTGGTTCGCATCACAATGAATAAAATGCAAAGAATAGCTGCAATATCAAACATAGAAATCCAATGACATCCATGAAATGATAATCGGTATAGCTTATCCCCTCTGCAATATTCTGACAGTAAAGTTGCCATTCAACCATACTATTCAAAGTTCAATACCATGGGGGAAAACCATATTGGAATTCGAGAATTTTACAGAAGAATAGTATTAAGATATAAAGACAGAAGGAAGAGGTATAAGCAACTTATGTGTGGTTGTCTTTTACCGATACTGTGTAAGAGATAACATGAAACTGTTTAAAGGTTATTCTCATGACCTAATGTATATCGGGAGAAACTTACATTCACTCTGCCTGCGAGAAATATAAAATCATTATTTATTATATAGCTCGCAGAATTTGAAGGAAACAAAACCATTGGTTCTTTGTCTGTATCTTCCAGCAGTTTAAAAGACTTTTTACTGTTATAGTCATTTATGTACTTCTAATCTGTTTGCACTGTTAACAATTTAAAAATTAATGAAATTTAGGTATTTAACCAACACCGTCACATACATAAAAGTTTAACAAAGAACACAGCCAAATTGGAGTTATCAATAAGTATGCAAAGCATAGCAAAAATTAGAATGTATGTACAAATACATACAGATTGAACCAGACGAGCATTAGTTCATATTATGGTATCATTAAGAGACTAAGGATATTTAAGAGGATTTACTCACCTAATTAGGTCCTCAAGATACGAAGTAGCCATCTCATTCACATTTCTTGTGACCTTGACGGTAGTAGAACTAAACCGAGATGCATGTCTCCTGCAAATGACAGGACAATCAATAAATACTACCTCAAACCCTTCATCTTCCTTAAGCAAATTCTAAAAACCTTCATATATTAGATATTCAACTTGGAATACATAATAAGTTCGAGTGGTATGGGCTCCAACTTCCAAGTAGGGGTGTTTTTTTCTTAGAGTACACAAACAATTTGCCGGGTTTAAACCAACATCATTACCAAATCATTTTATTATACTCTTAAATGGAAAAGTACCTTGCAATGTCCATTGAATCTTCATTTGTCCTGCTTCTCTCAGATTTCAACATATGCTGTAACCTCTTCACTTTGTTATGTATCTACAACAAAAAGACAGAAAACTGTCAAGTTTTGCACCAGGAAAAATCCAAGACGAGAGAAAGTAGAGTCTCTCCATTGAAAAAGTCAATGGCATCGGCAGCAAAATTAAATCTAAAATAAAATGTTTTGAACCATCATCTAGCTCTATATCAAAATCTAAGGTGAATCTCCCTCCTTGGCTTTACACAATAATCGCTTTGCTTCCATCATCAAAAAAGTATGTGGATGAGAATGATCATATAGCACCTACCTCTAGAAGTATGCATATCATAACACATAATATTGTATGCCAGAAAAGAACCATAACTTGAAGACCTAGAAAATATTTTCATGAAATGGTGGATATTTTAATCTGCTTATACCTCTTGCATGTCCACAGTCCGTTTTTCCCAGCTCTTAAGCAAATTATCAAGCATCGACAGAGGTAACTCCCTGAAAAAAGCAAGCCTTGAGAATATTATCTTGCTTTGGAAGTATATTCTTGGAAGAGCTTTGAGAATATGCAAGCATGATTCAAAAACCAAACTTCAACAAGTATATGGGACTAAACACAATCCATTTACTTCAGAGGCATACTTTTTCAAGAGACAGAGAGAGGGAAAAAAGAAAAAAAAAAAGCAACGGACATTTCTCCAGGTATGAGTTCATGACAGAAAGCAGCACCTGCAGATCTTGGTGCTGCATCGTATCCCATTGACAATATCACATACTGAGAAACAATTCACTACGCATTGCCCAACTCAAAGTAAGTAGCTGGGAAATGAAAATGTAAAACTGTGGAAGTAATTCTAACTGCCCTAAGGTAGTGAAATTCCTTCTCACATAAGCAACCACCTGCACAAGTGCTGTAATGATTGCCCTACTGCCTCAGACATGACCCCAGAAAAATTGAAATCTCCCTGAAGATGTGCAGTGTCAAGCAGTAAGACCTTGGGAACTAAAACCCCCGAAACATAATTCAGCAAGTTTTAAGCAAAGACCTAAATATTACATCCACAACTATTCATAACCATTGGCATAGAAGAAATTCTCATGGGCAGCATAAAAGAAAGCTGTCTAAAATGGAACCCAAACTAGAATTGTTGGAACTATAAGATTGCACCAAGGTATCATCAACATCCAAGGGTCACAAAAAGTACAACTAGAGAATATTATTCAATAAGTGGAACACATTAGCTGTCTACTTATAGATTGAGCAATAAGCATCAAGAACTGTAATCATGCCATCACTCAACTCGTCATAAAGAGAACTTTGGTCAGTCCAGTCCCTAACTGCTGAAAAGCAATTCCTATATTTCCAATACTAAGCCTATTGCCCAAGATCATGGTTCAATCCTACTAATCTCCGGGACAAAGAGGAAGACTTCCTCTAAAAATGGAAGAAAGGAGAGAGATTCATTATACCAAAGGCCAAGCTACTTAATGTCATAATGATTCAGAGAACAAGCACAATCCAAAGCTCAATAGGCACAAAATTATCCAGTAGCAGATTTGCCAACAGATTTTTACTTCCAATCAATACAAGCATTGATATTAAATTAATAAAAAACCATAATTAGGTTGGTTCCCTCTTAATTATACTTGATATGAGCATACAAAACTAAGTGATTGATCCTTAATACTTAATGAATACTTTGCGGGTGATATCAATAATCCTTATATGATAATGGGGAAAATCACATGAGGAGAATCATTTAAGTCCACTTTCAAATAGAGGATGAAAGGTTTTAGTGATGTAAAGAAGGAATGAACATCATTAAAGTGGTGTAACTAGAGGATGTCCATTATATGTCACTAATGTGGCATATCAACTTGAACCTAAACATTTATCTTGAAATTTATCCCAAGATAATGTTTTCCCGACATTATATCTTTAATCTTTGGTGTCAAGTTCACATAAAAAGGTGCATCTTGATCAGGGGACTCGCACCCCTATCCAAGTGAGAATACAGAGGAGAGAGGTTTCAATGTATGCAAACTTACCTCACATTTTAGAATCAAATTCACATAAGCAAGTCAAATTTAAATATATTAAGCATTTAACAAGTCAAAGATCAACCATGAAGATGAACTTGATGATCTTAGAATGCACAATTAAGTCTTTCCATCACATAGGATCTAGTTTGATGTCTTGTATGAGGGACAGGCAATGAAAATAAACATTATAATCTATACAAGCAGTATAAAGAGCTTCACAAAATTGATAAGACAAGAGTAAAGAACAGTTAAAAATAAAGTTATTTATGAGTCTTATGTTTGAGTTGTTTGTGTGATTGATGTTACTTGTTTGTTTGCATTTTTTATTTGTTTGGATTTAAAGTATGGTCAAATCCTTAGCTTAGTTCCAATAAAATATGCTAGTGATTTTATGGAGAAAATAAGTTCTACATCTAGTTCAAGCAAATATTCCTACACTTGCATGTGTATTTGCGCCAGAAGAAGAAAGAGAAGAAAAATTAAATGTTGTTCAGCATAGTGTTTGTGTAAATGCAATGTTTTGTGTATGTGTGTAATGTTGTATCACGTGAATTGTGTTTGTAAGTGTAATAAGTTGTAAATGGTTAGTAGGGACAAATGAGTGCTGGTATTGTTCAATGTGTGCAGAATTGTTGTCAGTTTGTTTGATATTGTTCAGTTTGTCTTGTGTTTAGGATAGTTATTTGTCATTTATTTATTCCAAGTAATTCTACGGTACAGTTATATTTATGTGTCAAAAATGGCAGGGTGCTGCTGATTGGCTTGCCAAAACGGCTCAGAAGGTGCAATTCTTCACATGTATCCTCACTGAACAGTGGCTCCAAAAGGATTGTAAATCAGGACAAGACGGGACTTGGGAACTTGCCTGTTGTTTTCTACCAGATTGTTTGGTTGCTGTCTTAATTGCTTATCCATATCCCATGTTTAATTTATGGCATTAGTTTTATGAGAAAGGTCTTAATGTAATTCTCTTCTGTTTGTATGTTGAGAGTGTAATTACTATAATAACTTCTTGCAGGGTTTAGCTTGCAGTTGGGATAGCATTCACAGCGTGTCTTATGAGGCAGGTCTTGTAATTTTCTCTCGTCTGTATGTCAGAAGTTTATATCCCCTAATATCTTCAAGCAAGGTTAGCTTGTAGTTGGGTTAGTAGTCCTACCCTCTTTTTTACTACACATGTTTATTGTAAGGGAAGTGATACTCCCTTATTTATTTTCATTGTAGTTTTCAGGTATGTTATGATTTGGAAATGCCAAGTCCATGCCCCCCTCTTTTCTTGTACTCCTTATTTTGCTATTAATAATTTGGTTTGCTAAAATAAAGTAAAAAAGAAATCAGGCCTGAAACACACGCTACAGCCCACCACAGATTGTTCAATCCCTAACAACTTTCAAGCAATACACTTACCCCTAGTGCTCTTTCAAAGTTCCTTAAACATCAACCTATCATCTTCTACACTTAACTTATAGAAATTCACCCTTCCAGCGACTGCTATTTCTAGTCACAAACACCCCAGGATCTCCATAATGTCAAATTATAGATTCTAAATTCCTTCATCCCCAAATATGCACACTTGGGATTGCAAGTTCTTTTCCAACTCACCAAATGTAGTTTCCTCTTAGAGATAAGAATTTCAACTTAACAAACTAAATCAAATCGATTCTCTGTAGGTATAGGACATAAATCACCCGTGGATGAATTTAATCTCTGGATATTTTTAGTCTAAAGAACAAAATTCTGGTAGAATGAAGTATCAAAGCGAAAACATCTTTAAATTCAGCTTCATAAGCTTGTAGAACCATATCCTTGGAGAATTGCTATCCAATAAAATGTCACACAAATGCAATAAGAATCAAATGGAGGTTAGTTACCAAAAAAGAACAAAAAAGGAATTAAATGAAGGCTTGACAGTAAAACATGCTTCAAAAGCAAGAAGATTTTCCAAATCACGAGATTAGAATGAAATGCCAACCAATTAGACCCCATCCATGGCATAGAAAAGGGGATTGAAACACGCATACCTCACTTTGTATAGTGCCTGAGCAATATAGCCTCGACTCCTCAGGTTATGTAAAGAACGATCAGCTGAAGGAAATTTTCCAGAATCTTCAGATTTCTTTTTGCAAGTATCAGAAATTCTTGAAATCCAGACTTCAGGATTAAGTGCTTCGCAGAGCAAGTCTAGCAGGGTGATTTTACCACATTTGCCTGCATCATATAGGCACTGCAGCTTATCGTGTCAACTAACAGAAGACTTATCCATGCATGATTCTGTCATGATAGATAAATGGCAATGATAACTTCATCGAGAACTTTACAGATAGCAAGTTTTAAAGTAAATGACTTCCCTACCAAATAAAACAAAAACAAAAAAAAAAAGAAGAAGAAGAAAAAAGAAAAGGCAACCTATCTAAACAATAAAAATGATTGATAAAGTTTCACGGACAAAAATTTATCAACAACAAAATGGATATCCATCATTTCATTGCATAAGTTCCCTTTAACTTGGACTAATTTCATTTGATACTTTTCCCTGCTTCTAACCCTTTTCTTTTGCTAGCTCCCTTGTTAGTTTATCCTAATTTATAAAACTCCTGCATTGCTCTTCCTGATCTGAGATTTGTTCAAATCAAAACCCTCATTTTCTTCATAAATCACAAACGCAAGGCTATACAAACACAAGAACATGGTAAGAGTGTAGTATCGAGTCATGTAAACAAACACAAGTTGATGTGGCAAATTTAATCAGCCAATAGAAAGGCAAAGTGGAGGTAAAATACAACATTCACTACTAGCAAGGCTTTTCCCTTTTTTCTCGATTCAAAGAAAAAAGGAAAAATAAAATGCAAAAGTCTGTTGATTTTCTAATTTGGCTAAGAGGGAAGTAAAGTGCTGATCAATGGTTTTAACTTTTACCGAAGTAACTAAACCCTCACCATAACAACCATGCTCCATTTTCTATGCAACTTCTTTATTTCTGACACACCTTCAATCAATTCCTCGATGCTTTTTCCATCCCCTCTGTTCCTCCAGACACAGAAATCAGAAATGAAGTTAGAATAGCAATGTCATCATTCACCATCTACCTCTACATACACCATTTTGAGATCACTGTTTACATACCTTTCACTACATAAAGAATCACAAGTGTCCTTAGGGATTTCTTTAAGCAATAGACCACAAGATCCACCCTTGAATTCCTTCAATAGTTATACACGAGCACTAATTTACAAACAAGATATAAAACAAAAAATGCACTAGTAGAAAAGACGTGAAATCCCATGCCATTATTTGTTTGAAAGAAGTGAATGGGAGGATTGACGTTTCAATAATTGTCCAAAGGAGATGACCTATCCAAACTTCATTCCATCTGTTAGGTTACCAAGAGATATCAAGCACTGAGACCTATTGTGCTTTAACATGGCTTCACTCAGCTAGTAGTAACAAATGATGCAAGTGAGCCGAGCCATTCCAATCCCAAATAGTTGCCCAGTTGGGCGTGGCTTAATAGGGAAGAGATTTACATAGAGACTACTTCTATACTGGAATTCAGCCGACTTGTCTAGTTAGTGCCAATATAATATAGGTTCTGCCATGCATCAAAGATGCTGAGATATTAAAAGGCTTAAAATAACCTACATTGATACTATCTCAGTGGAGATATGTAGACTTTTCGAAGAGGCACCAAGATCTTTTTCATGGATTGAATGTGACAACCTTAAGATTGATTGGACTACCAATCTTCATATGCAAATAAGAAAGATAAAACAAATACTTGTCTGGATTGGTAAAGCAAATAAAAGTTTTTAAAGAGCGTGTGGGAGGACCTGTATATCATCTTTGTCTTCAATGAATCCTCTGAGCATGAAGCTAAAAGGCTCTGAAAGGAAATGCTGAGCACATGCTATCTGAAGCAAAAGGAAAAACAACAAGAGGAATTTAACAGTCAATCACAGCAAACTGTATAATCTTATCCAACAGAATGGAAGGACTAAAGAGATAAATGGCAATAGCAAAAGCAATCAGCAAAGGCAGTACCAACCTTCAGTGCTCTCAAGAAAGAAGTAACAGTTCCATCTTGGTTTGTAAAATTATTCCTCATGAAACCAGCTACCTTGTGGCTGATATAGAAAACAGCAGAGGACTCCACTAGTACTGCCTGGACAATTGCATCCATCCTCTCTGCTGATGTTCCTAGAGTGAACTTGGAAGGACACAAGCACTGCAAGGCGTTGGAATGAAGCGCATTTCTAGGAAACTCCAGTATGGTTGCTACCCCAGCTATTAAAATGACTGGAACCTTAAGAATCCATTCACTGATACATTCAAAAAACAGCAAAAACAGAAAATGAGACTACGACCGCATTACAAAAAAGAGTCAAATGATAACTAAACTTTATGGGACATGTAAAGGAAAGATGGACAGGTAAACAATGGTATCGCTGCAATTGAGCAGGCAAATTCCTAATTAGACATAATTATGATACCTCAACATGAGAATGAAGTCTGGTAGGATAGAACCGCAACAGCGCTCCAAGTCATCTATAATCACCACAACTGGGGCATTATTGCCTTGTTCCCTGTACCATGGGGATAAGATTGACAAGTCCGGCACGTCCAAAGTGGTGGCCAATAGCTGTTTCAATAAGCTCCTAAGACAACCACCTATCCCATTCTTGGGTAAAAAGTCCAAGGGGGAAAGACTAGCCACGTGACATCCATTGGACTTAAGATGAAGAGCAAGCTCCTTAAATGTCATAAGATCATCCAGAAAGTCCAGATGTTCTGTTAAGCAGTATGATTTGATTAATAGCTTACTTAATCAAATAGGAATATCATCCATCTGCAGTATGCGTTTAGTGTTATGGAAACGCCAAATGAACATTGAAGAGAAAAGGCAAAGTCCACTTGGGGTTTACTAAAGTACTGAATCACCACTGGTCCACTGAAATTTAATTTTGACTAAAATTACCACTTAACTTTTGACATAGACTGAATTAGACGCCACAAACATTTTTTTTTATCTAAAATTATAAAAATCCAAGATTTTTTTTTTTGTGGGGTGGGGGTGTGGTGGTGGGGACTTTGGCGAGCTTGGATAGATTTAAAATACAAATTCAATGCTTTTGCAAATTTCAAGTGATTTTGAGCAGATATTACCCTATAAAGACTCTTGAGGAAGATGATTAAAGTTGTCGGTTCAGTTGGATATGAGGTTAAACTTTTATTGTTGATTTTGCATTTTTGTGACACTTTGCCAACCCATAATCGATTCATGCACAATAAAAAATTAAAAAAATATAAAGAAGAAAGAAAAGGAAAAAGAAAACCTTACTGGTGAGGACTAAGCCAGTAAAAAGTCTCTTAGAGAGTACAGTTTCCGAGGTAAGAGTAGTGAAGGACTCGCAAACCCAACTATGTATTTTATGGAATGCTTTGGAGTTGGTCTTCTTCAACACGTCCTGCAAGTAGTCGGACTATAATTAGCGAGTCGTGATAGATAATAACCATTTTGTATCAAAAGCAATGTAGGAGGCAAAAGTAACCTTGAAGGTGGACTCAATCTTAGACCAGACGAGGTCAAAAGAAGATTCCACAAGCAACTGCTTATCATGATTTTTTTCTGCAGGAGATGGCTCCATTCTGCTTCTGCGGTTTGATTTTTTGCCAGAGGATGACGATGATGATGCCTCGTGGAGAACGAAAAAGGGCTTTTGACATGATCAAATCAGCTTTCAATATCAGGTACCGATTAGAAAATCGAATTCAATTGAAAAGTCGAGAATAGAAGAAGAAAACCTGAAGATTCTTGTCGGCATTTTCCGGTGGCGATGGCGACAGGCGTTCGACAGCAGAGAGAGCCATGGAGTTTTGTCTTGGTGTCGATCTCTCTGAGTCCGTTGAGTGCAGAATGGCGAGTCGTGTCGTCTTGTTTAGGAGTAGGTTTCCGTTTTTCGACAAGGGGGTTTTCCTTTTGGCGGGAAACAAGCATATCCTTTTTAACGTATTTATTTTATTTTCTTATCCCATTGTGAACACAATTTGTCAAATTGGTCGGACTACGTCTCGGGCTTGGGCCCATGTCGCTCCCGTGAGGAGTGCAAATCAAATGTAGAACTCGTGCGTGTTTTTAATTATAAGATTGGGCCGGGAAAATGAAAAAAAAAACTTGAAAATATCACCATAAAATAGTACATGATTTTTATTATGGAATTCAACATCTATTTTTATCTTGGAATTCCACACAATTTCTCTTAAAAATAATTTAAAAATACAATCAAAATAAAAAAAATCAAATGAATCCAACATTTATTGAACAAATGATTTTATATCACCTTAAAATAACACAAATTTTAAGCCATACTCACAAGATCTTGTCTTTTAACTTTACAATCAATACCCATGTTGAAAAACCTATGGATTAGTTACAATAGATATACAAATCTTTGATATCACGTTTGATATGTAGGAATTAACAAATTAAATTATAATTTTAGATTCTATTTCGTATCATCATGTTTGAAAGTATATTTAAAAAGTGAAATCGCAATTTTATGAAATTGATAATTCTAATTTTAAGAAGATATTTGATTCCGTTTTTTAAAAGGTAAAATCGTGATTTTGTTCTCCCTTTATTAATTACTAGCAAATAGTACACTCATAATGCGTATGTTCAAACTAAATAAAATTTAGAATATAAAACAATTATTCAATCAAATCATATATGTGGTTAACGATTCAAAGGAAAAAATAATGCAAAAATATTTTAAACAATTGTCTAAAAGGGAAAAAAATGTACAAATTAGTGATACGTTATAGATGCATCTATCAAATATATAGCAATTAGGATAATTGCATTTAATTTGCTTTATCGAAGAAATATTGTACATATGCAAAACAATTAGAGATTTTCACAAAGCAAGGTAATTGAGAGAGACCATGCGGAAGTTTTTATACTTAGAGAGAGAGAGATTTTATAGGTTTAATTTTGAGCTTAAGAGGAATGTCTTTAACCTTGTGCGAAAAATGATTTAATCTTAAAAAGAAAATCAGTGATTAATAAACTAATGGTAAAAACAATTTTGGAGTGATGCAAACTAACTTACATATTTGGTAAAATATAAATAAAATGAAATATTAAAACACTAAAGATACTAAAAGGATACCTTTGGCTTTAATATTATAAATATAGATATAGATATAGATATTCTCTAAAAACTTAACACATCAAAAGCAAAATGACCATTGAAACTACATACATGTGCATTATAAATATAATAGCAAAAGTATACACTCGTGATCTGAGATAGTTTGTATGAGCAAAGGTTGGATTCTCATAACAAATACCACTAATTTGGAAAGTTCATTCTCAAGGCATGCATGCGCCATTACCAAATGGCGTGAATGAATAAGGCTTTGGAGCGACTTATATAAGGAGAAACTATTACAATGTTAGACAGATACGTGAAAACAATTTTTAGTTCTTTTTAATGTAATAATCAATAAATTAAAGAAAATATTTACGAGTACCTATAAGAAAGAGATGGTTATTTCTATTGAAATATATCTCAAATTTTAATGGATAGAAAATCTCCGAATCACTAAGATATTTTGAAATGTGATGCATAACCTTAAAGAGAGGCATCACCCCCTTAACTTAAGAATTCAGCATCAACTTAGCCTCTCCGGACGCAAAAATATAATACTTGCATTCTTTTAGTGTCTCCGAAATTATCTGCTTAAACTCAAGATTCTTCATCAATGCCTATGTGAAATCAAATCTCTCCTAGATGGTGGATCAGAACATATATCCTACATAAAGTTCAATATCTGACAACATAAACGGAAGATAAACTTGCCATGTTGAAGATATTTGCTTGATCAACCATTTAGAAATATTACCCCTATTAAAAGCAACTTTACTGACATTATACCTTCATAATCTCTAAAGCATAACATTTAATAGTTTTCACATATAACTATCACTCACTCTTATTATCTATCCCACCATCTACTACTATATCTTCATAAGGGTCTAAGAAAGTGAACCATCTCTTTACTTGAATTTAATCAACCACGTATTATTCTCATAATATGAGAAATATGTCTTCCTTTTTCTTTAATGCTAGCGGAGATATATCCATTAATTGACCATGTATAATTTTCCATAAAGAATTACACAAATGTGACATATATAAAACTTACAAAATTATTTTCAACCTACTGTTAAAAAGTTTGGTGAAATTCAATAAGAAATCTCATTAATTGGAATTGGAATTGGAATGTAGTTATTGTCTTATTGAGATATCGTATATTAAAAGAAAAAGATAACAGCAAAAATAAAAGCAATGACTGATAACAATTAATCCATATATAATGATTCTCTGTAGAAGGTTGTAGGGAAAAAAATATCTTTAAAAAAATTTGTCAACCTTATAGATACATGAAAGTCATTCATATCCTGATGAAGTACAAAACTAGTAAACAAAACTATTTATTAATTCCGGCTACTAACGGCCTTAACAGTTGATCACCGTTCCTTCGGTAATTTATTAAATGATAGTTTCAAGATAGTATAAACCAACCAATTTCTAACCGAGTCAATGCGTTTAAGCAAATTCCAATTTCAGAATTAGCAACCCAAACACTTGAAAAAAGAAAACCTCAATTAAATCACGAAATAAGAATTATCAACTGCAATAAACACAATTATCCTGTAAACCTAGAGGAGACCAAAGGTCTACCGGATATTATGCTTTAATTACCAAAAAATAAATCACATAATCCTTTTCTTTGGGAAAAAAAAAAAATAAATCGCATAATTGACATTCATAAAATTAGTAACCTTGAAAAAGAAAACTTCAATTGAATCATGAAATTACAATTGTCAAATGTCTACTTGATTTTAATCCACGTTCATCTAATTAGCAACCCTAACATATGAAAAAAAAAAAAATCAATTAAATCATGAAATAAAAACTGCCAAAGGCAATAAACATAGTTATCCCAAAATGCGAGAGAGAAGGTCTACAAAATTTTATACTTTTAATAGCCCAAAAATAAATAAATTGAGAGTCGCTTGCCAAATCATGTAATTAGGATCTTAAGTACCTGTGATGGGATAGTAAATCATGAAATAAAAATTGGAAAACAATAATAGACGTAGTTACCCAAAAAAGAAAGAAAACGAAAGGTTTATATGACTTTATACTTTTAATTACCCAAGAGTAAATAAATCGGAAGTCGCTTATCTAATCACATAAATAGGATCTTAAGGGTCTGTGATGGAGTTGCAGATTGAAGCCAATTTGAAATTTTGCTAATTATTGTCACAACGATAGTACATAATCAACAGAAAAAGGGAAAAAAAAAAAACCTAAAATATAGCTCTTGGAAAAATAATCTCAAGAGTACAATACTTCAAATCAAATATAAAATCACCTCTTTGAATGGTGATTTTATACTCAACCTAAAATTGCCTTTCCAAGTGCCAATTTTGGTAAGACTAAAACTAGTGCCGAAGCTCCTTCGTTTTCCTCCTTGACATTTCAAACATAGATCTCTCTCTCACTAAAAAACCAAACACGTCTTCCCTACTTAGAAGGTCGATTTTTGCCTCATTTTTCGTCAAACTGATACTAGATCCGAGTTTCTAGCACGATTACACACTCTCCTTCATCAATTTCTAAAAAACAATGAAAAATTTGATTAGGGTGATACTTTTCTCCCACAAGACACGATGAACAAAAAGGTATATATATATATATATAATTGTTCTTACTTGTACACATATGTAATGTTAGGAATAGAACTTATATGTGTATATATTATGTTACATTGTCATTTTCATTAATTTTTTCCTTAAAATCTGTTTACCTAGGATATTGTGAATGCATGTATAATACACATTGTAATTACTAGTGTCTATAAATTGGTATGTATACCATGAAATTATGTATTTATAATCTATTTTTTAGGAGAAATCTTAGACTTTCATTAAAAAATTGAAATAGTTGATATTCTTTATTGAAACTAAGCCTGACAAGAATTGTCATCAAGATAGGTTTGCATGTATTATGTAATGACATTAGAGTATTGTACATGTATATGTTAGTAAATTTCAATTGAGCTAGTCTACTTTATAGTGATTTTTATCATGTTGTTGTGACAAACATAGTGAGAATAGATAATGCGAGAGTAGTTTATGATATCGAAGGAAACATTGTAGAAGGGGAAGATTAGGTATGCTAGGAAAGATGCTTAACAACAGTAGTCGGGGTTCCAATGGTGCAACTTAGTTGGTGGGTTTGATTTGTAATCGTTTTCAGGTTGATATGGTGACCCATTGGGTTAAGTTGATCCATAATTGTACTCTTGTAGAAGGGACTAGACATTTGTTTTGTGCTATGCCTGTGAATGACGACTACGATATCAAGTAGCTATTGGCATCCTCTGATGGACATAATGGAGTTAGTAGGTTAGCAAAGATGTATGTTGAAGTTCACGAAATCAACAACTCTAAAGTAGTTAAGTACGATTTGGAAGGACATAAGGACAATATTAGGTTTCAAGTTGAAAAATAAATGTATGAATCTCAACTATTTCCACCTACTAAAGAATCAAGCAATAGTCATATGCCTCATCAAGCTAACATCTTGATCACAGCCGAATCCAACACAAGGATATAGATGTGGAGAATGAATTAGCTTATGAGGATATAGCCTAAGATTCTGATGCTGGTATTGATGCAAGTAAAGCTTGGCTTAAGATTATAGAAGAAACTTATTGTAGATGTGGCTACGATTGGAAGTTTAAAACCCATGCCATTCTATACAGCTAGTGTGGGCAATGGGTTTTCATCATCTGAAGAAAGCATGAATGATGGGAGTGGAGCTTCGGCGATAAATTTAAGGTAGTCATGTAGTTTCAAAAGAAAGAATGCTTGATCCAAGTTGTGAAGATGCACCATGTCTTGAACCATGATAATTTTGTTATCTTAGAGTTGTAAAAGAAGCTCTACTTCGTTAAATGTACTTATAAGGATAAGGTTACAGGTGGAAGGTTTAAGCATGTTAGAAAAAACATACTATAAGTTTTCAAATCACTAAGTTTAAGGGTCTACACAAGTATTTGAACCCTACTATTAGTCAGGGCCACCCTCAGTTAGACTCATTAACCTTGTCGCATTATATTATCAAGGAAGTACAACAATCACCCAATATTAAGGTAAAACAATTCTAAGCAACCATCTGTAGGTGGTATGGATACATTGTACACTTAAAAAGAGTTCAAAAAGCTAAGTGTAAAGCTATTAAACAAGCTTTTGGAGAGAAGTCATACAAAGTCCTCCTACATTTACTAACTGCTTTGCAAGAGTCTAACCTTGGTATGATAGTTGAGTGGAAAACTTAATAAACCAACACTGTAGGCGATGAGTTTTTTGATAGAGTGTTTAAGGCCTTTGGGTATGTATTGAAGCTTTTGTCCATTACAGGTGCGATAATATACTACATTCTTGTAACTTCGATTAGGTAATAACTTATCTCAATGTAAATGGGTGTACTAACCAATTTATTCCTTTTAGGCTAGTGATTGCCATCGATGGTATGTTTTTGTATGGAAAACATAAGCATAAGTTACTTATAACGATTGAGGTTGATGGTCAAAATCATATTGTCCCATTAGGATTTGCACTTGTAGATGAAGAATGTTAGGATAGTTGGAGATGGTTTTTGAAGTTTGTTCTCATGTATGTAATAAAGGACTGGACAAACATATGTTTAATTTCTAACTATCATGCTGGTATAAGGTTTGCAATTGAGGGCAAGAATGTAGTGTGGCCAAATGTTTGGTCATAGTGGTAGTACATATGCCACATTGCTAGTAACTCGAATTCCGAGGCTAAGAACCAAAAATGCAAAGGATTAATAAGAAAAGTACGTATGTATTACAATCCCACAAATTTTGTCTGTACCATGATAAAGCCAAAACGATAAGTCATCATACTAGAGTAAACTTTAGAGAATTGTACCTAAGGCTGTGGACCCTGGCATATGATGATTGAGCTCCTTTTGGTCATGAGACTGTAAATATTACCAAGAGTTATAAGAATGAATTGAGGGATGCTAGGAACTTGCTCATTGTTACATTAGTGAAGAAGATGTTTTATAATTACAACGATTACTTTAACCAGAGTAGGATTGAGATAGTTACACAGATGGGCATAAGTAAGGTGTTAAAGAAATATGTTGAGTGGAAATTTGATAGGTAGCGTAAAGTAACTAGTGGTCATCATTTTGTGATTTTTTATTACAATAGGTAGGTATTCGAGGTAATAAATGCACTACGCTTTACCTCACATAGATAAAAAAGGTAAAACAACCATACAGTTGCACTTAAGACTTGTTAGTGCACTTGTAACAAGTGGCAAATATACAAATTCCATATTCCCATGTATAGGTAGAGATGGGAAAATGAGCATGGATTTTATAGCACATGCTCGTCATTAGTCTACATGTTGGTCATTGATATATGAATTGAGCTATTACCTATAAGACCTGACCAGATCAGTGGGTGAATTGTCGTGATGGGATAGTTGATATACAACCACTACTCAATATAGCTTTAGACTATTATACTTGGTACCAGTAGGTCAATTGTCGATATATCGACTAATCTCGAGCCTCTTGGTATACATGGTACACATCTAACTTTATTGACACTTATTCATTTGTACTATTATATGCTAGCCATACTATTATTTATGATATGCAGGCGGATTTTATATATAGGCTGCCTCAAATGCCATACAAGGATATTATAATAGAGCAATTAGGGGTAAATAGTGTCATTTAGCAACTTAGGGGCATCCATCAACATGATGCACCTTGGCCTAGACTAGATGTCAAGTGGGAGGACTCTCTATTGTACGAGTTGCAACATGAAGGGCGCAGTTGAGGATGAGGATGTGGTTGGGATAGAGGGTAAGGATGCCGATAGGCCGAGTTGGGCATTAAAGACGATCTCTTATGTTAGTACTACTCACCCCCTGCATCTCCCATAATGCCTGAGTTCTAGTTTCAAACACCTTTCGTGAAGAGAGCTCTAGTAGTCAAATCCACACTCCTCCTACTCTATTTAGGAATTGTGATGAAGACATGCGTGAGGGGCTCATGCAGGTCAAGCCTGCTCTGGTCCTTATGCATGTGACCTACTTCAGTACATATATTGAGGGTAATGCATAGATCACATAGTTGGATGCAAATCAAACGATGTAGCCACAACCTAATATAGATACTTGGGAGACACATGCTTATACTTGCTGACTACCTTAGATTATCACTAGTTTTAACTATTTGAAAATTTTAATTGTAATTGATAGACATTTTATGAACATTTTGTATATACACTCATATTGCTTGATCGTGATTTTCTAACTTTTTATCTATTGTTTTCTATGCTTATCAATGATGTTAACATTTACGAAATATATAAATTGTATGGTTTTTTCGCATTCTAGGTGTTGATAAGTTTGAATAATAGTGTAGTTTTACTTGTACAGTTTCAAGATGTTTGGATCTCGTCATTAGGAGTCAACTGTGACTGTGAAGTTTGGTTAGAGTATTTTTTTGTTGTTGGAATTAAGGTATTTGCTTTATTTTTGTAAAATTGGGTACTTGTATGTGTTGTTTTTTGAAGAGATAATTTTATTTAAAATTGCCTCTTTAAAAGGCAATTTCAAGTGTTCTACTCTTGTGATTATTTTTTCAGGAGCGATATTTTAAGAATTTTTTTTTTCTTACATTTTTTTCATTTTCCTGTAATCAACTTCGTTTATACTATAAAGAAAAAAAAAAAGAATTAACGCAAATGTGATAAAGGGAAGAGACTTTAACATGAAGCAAACAAAAGGAAGCTAGTTATGAAAGTAATTTTTATGAACATTGAAGAGTGAACGTTATATGGATGGAAGAATTGATAGTTATAGATGTAAATGTGAGAATAGTGGACACAGTTTTGAGATGTATTAATGGGTGGTTTGTACGATTAATTAATGCACTATTTTGAAATTTGAAAAAAAATGATAAGAACAATCCTTTCTAGCTTAAGGTATTTTAAAGTAAAAGCAATTGAGTTTTTTATATGTATTAAGTAATTGATGTCGCATTGTTAGTAGAGTACTTAAAAAATATATATTTAAAGTAAGATTTAATTGAAGAGAGTTAAATAGTAGTTAAATGGTAGTTAGCAACCCTTGTTAGTTTAAATATTATATTCGTTTATATTGGCATGTGGATGCAACTTGGTTTGGCTCAATTTTATTTTTAAATCAAACCAAACCATATAAATGTGGTTTGGTTTTATATAACATTGAACTAAATTGTATAATGTGAATTAGGACTTTGTTTAAATTATTAAACTTTAGTTTGGTTTGGTTGTAAGGTTGAATCACATTTTGTAATTCAAGAAAATATATTATTATTTGCATATCATGTAATCTCATATAAAAAGTACTATATTCATTTGATAAAAATCAGTATTTGTAATGCCTCTTAAGTATTAGGTGACGGAACTCTAACTAACGAGGCATTTTTTGGTGTAATGGCTTAGAGTACGTTGGAACTTCGAAGTTAAGCGTGCTCGAGCTTAGTATACGAGTGATCCCTTGGGAAGTTATTGTACCAAAAGACAAAACCATCGGGTATCTGATGCCAAAATAAATAATATCTCAATGGAAAGAGTTCCAAATAGGTCGTTAAAAGTGGTATTGGAACAGTCCACCAATTGAAAGGGCATAGTTTCTACTTGGTGGTAGTCTTGGACTTGTGTAATGAAATTGACAAGGATGTAAATTTTTAAGGGGGATGAATTATAATACCCCTTAAGTGTTAGGTGACGTAACTTTAATTATTGAGGTACCTTTTGGTATAAGGGCTTGAAATATGTCGAAACTCCAAAATTAAGCATGCTTAAAGTTAGGTTAATCTCAAGATGGGTGACCTTCTAGAAAATTACTGCACTAAGGGATAAAATTATAGTATATTTAGCATTAAAGCAGATAATATCTTGATGAGAGGAGTTATAGTAAGGTCGTTCTAGTATTAATATCATATGCAATTTATGCATTATAGTAATAAAAGTTAAATACATATACATTTTAATAAGTGTATCTTTTTAAATTCTATGTTATAATAAAGGGTTAATGTTACATTTGATAACTGAACTTTCCCTAAATGTGCAATTTGCTAACTAATTAAAATGTTTCTTCTCATTTATACAACTTAACCTAGCTTTTATTGTCCATTGACACGTAGCAATGGTAGGAATCGACATACGATACCTTTAAATGTAGCATAGCATATTTGAAAGATATACTTGCCTATTTGGGTAAGATACATATTTATTTAGATTCTACCTTATGAAACCTTGCATGTAAGACACTTTACACACATTCACACTAGTTCTCGTTCTCACCTTTTTTATTCTTATTAATATTAATTTAAATATCAGAGTGGTCATATTAGACAACCCCCATTGCTCACTAATCATGTTTTGTCTTGTAGAACTAGGCCTAATTCTAGGAATCTCTACTAGCAAAATTCAAGGGGCAACATAAAGTGATATAACATATTTTTAGCATTATGTTATATTTTTGTTTTTGAACTCTTAAGTTATGATAAATAATATACTATTTTTATAAATTTAAGTTTGTTAAAAAATAGAACCTAAATTAACCTATTTTAAAGTTTGTGCTATTACTTCATTTAATTTTAAATGACTTGTTATATAGTTCAAGCTATTTTAGACAAGTATATTTACTGGTTCAAGTTTCTAGGCTTATTTAATGGAGTTAGTTATCGTTGAGAACTTTAGGTGCTAATCTTAATTTAAGTGCACTTATAAATTGTTAGATACTATTAGTTATTCCTAAGATGGTAGGTTGAAAATTCGAGATATTGAACAAGTACCCTATATAGGACTATAGCAAAAATGAAAGGTGAGAGTCATTAGACCCTCTTTTTCCTTTTCGTTAAGATAAAAGAAATTATTTTTTATAAAAAAGGAAAATCACCTTTTTGTTTGTAAAGCTGTGTGCAAGAAACAATGAAAAGAACAAAATTGATAAAACGTAGTTCCACAAATTTCTTTGTTTTTAAGTATATAGGTTAAAATGAAAAGAAATAAATAAAATCAAGTAATTGCTATTTTGTTGAGATTGCATGAAAAGCAGGATAGAGAACTTAAGAAGAGGAGAAATAGATAAAATCTAAATATAGGTTAAAATAAAAAGAAATAAATAAAATCAAGTAGTTGCTATTTTGTTGAGATTGCATGAAAGCAGGATAGAGAACTTAAGAAGAGGAGAAATAGATAAAATCTAAATATAGGGTATAAGTAGACTTATGTAGTTAACGTGTGGGCAGAAGCCAATAATATGTCAAAGTTATTCTTCTTTTATGTATCCGTTTTTTGCCTGTAGACAACTTTGTTTGGTTGCTGATTCGTTGACTTTTCCTTGTGAAGAACGGACTGAGAGATTCAGTTGAGATGAACACCGGAAAACCCATCTAACACATGAACCAATGATGATAACTTTTGTTAATGATTAAAGATAATTTTGAATGAAGAGGACCACGTAAATATATGTACATACACAGAGTGTATTCTTGAAAACTTGAAGGAAAAGTAAAAACACATAACACAAAAGTAAATCTATGCACTTTATTGATATATATATATTACTAAGCAACACACATCTTTGATATATATAATTTTTTCCTCAGTAATTAACATAAGTACATTACACACACACACACACATATATAGAGTTTGGCACATAGACCTGCAATACAGACTATTTAACCCCATGAGAGAGCACAGGTCTGCTCTCCATTTTTTCTATGCATCATCTTTAAACAAGCTACTAACACCCCAAATATGCTCATCCCCTGATTTAGTTTACTATGGATTTTATTTGGCGGACCCTTTTCACTCTTTTACATCCCCTTGTCCAATTCATGCCCACAACAGTCCCGATGACAGAACCACTGGTGTATCCCATGGAAACAACTATCCAGTTGATTTCAATCCAAGTCGTTGAAGCATGATCCTTTTCTAGTGATGGTGGAGGTGATGCTTCAATAATATTTCCACATTTCCTAGACAAAAGAAGACCACAAAGACCTGGATTTCCTTGATACGAGCTATTCTCAAAGGTGCTGAATTGTTTAGAGTAAGGGACAGGACCTGTTAGTTGATTAAAAGATACATCAAAGGATGAAAGAGCGGTAAGATCTGTTAACTGTTGAGGAATTTCACCAGAGAGCTTGTTATGAGAAAGATCCAAAGACTCCAACTTTGTCAAACGATTCAAGTTACAAGCAATTGAACCAGTTGGCATATTTTTAGAAAGATTAAGGAAGCGTAGCCCTTAAGTGTTGCAATGGATTTTGGCATCTCTCCTATGAAGTAGTTGCTATAAAGATCAAACCCCATAAGTGACCTTGCATTTGCGCCTTTATCCGTCACTATTAGTGTATAGAAGTAACTTGAATAACCTCCACGATAAGATGCATATGACAATGTTCGATCTTCCTTTTCAGCATCAACTTTCATCGTCCTCCAGCCTTCAAAATAACAAGCTGACAAGTAGCCAGTGAAGTCATTATTCGAAAGATCGATGATCTGTAATTTAGGGAACTCATAACCACTTGATGGTTTCTCTATGACCCCATGAAGTCTATTAGAACACAAGATGAGTACATGTAAGGTTGGAAGCTTACTGAGCCAAAAGGGGAAAACATCAACGATCCTATTATTTCCCGGATCGAGGAATTCCAGATCTGTGCAATTTTCCATATCTCTTGGTGCGGGCCCCTCCAGTTGATTTGCAAAAACAGCAAATTGGAAAGCAATAGTCATGTTTCGAATCCTCCAAGCTACCAACAAAAAGAATTATACCATTTGATCCCTCTATCAGCCAAAAATTGGAATAAAAATGCATCATATCCTAGAAGGATTTTACCATGAATCCATTGATTCTATACGACTTATATAGACCCTTTCCTTTTTAAAGTTGCGGGTAATTTTTTGACTTACCGGAACATGATGGATCATGGAACTATCTGTATATATAGATTAGATAGATTTACAACTGATATCTTTATCTTTCACCTGCTCATGTCAATCATAATCAAGTTGCATCTATTTTTTCCTACTTGAGGAATTAGTCCACTAAACTTGTTCTTGTGCAAATTTAACACAGATAGAGTAGCCATATCAACCAAATTAGTCAAACATTGAGGAATGGTACCACTCAAGACATTGTTACCTACATCGAAGATCTTGAGGTTGATGAGATTGCACATTCTCGTTGGTAACTCTCCAGAAAAGTCGTTGTTTGAAACGAGATAGTATTGGAGGGAAGAGTTAGTCGAGGGGATAGGAAGCGATCCTTTCAACTGGTTGAACCTGAGGTCTAGATATTTAAGACTCTATCTCCACAATAACGGCAAGTTATCCTCAAATTCGGACAAATTGTTATGAGAAAGGTCTAAATGGCTTAGACTTTTTGTACCATGCACATCAATCAAACACGGGGGAACTAGACCGATCAAGTTATTGCTCAAATTAAGATGATAAAGGCTGTGCGAATTGCAGAGCCATGCCGGTATTTTGGAGATATTATTGGAGGAAAAATCCAGAAAGTCCAAATTATCTTGACTTTGTAAGATTAAAGGAAAGCTTCTTAAGTTGCATGAAGCAAGACGTAAATAACTAAGCTTTGAGCTACGTTTAGTGGTACCACTTATGACAGATGAAAAGTTATTACCTGATAAATCTAGCGCATCTAAACTATCAAGTTGGAAAAACACGTCTAGATTTATTTCCCCGCTGAAATCGTTTGAATCAAGAAAAAGAACTGTTAGGTTCTTAAGATGAGAAATTGTTATTGGAATTTGGCCAGAGAATTTGTTAAATGAAAGAGTAACGATCATTAACTTGGTAAGCTTTAGTAGTTGAGTGAAGATTTCACCTGTAAACTGATTCTCATCTAGATGTAACCGTTCAAGTTTAGTGAGGTTTGCCAGTGAAGGGGGTATCTGACCTTGCATTTCACAGTTAGCAAGACTAAGAAATTGCAAGGAAGTCAATCTTGAGAGGGAATCTGGTATGAAGGATGATATCTCCGCAGAGGTAAGATCGAGGTTTTCTAATCTGACTAGACTCTGCACCAAGTCCCTCAGACTAGGATTCATAAGTGTCAATGTAAGACAAATCAAGATGAGACAAGTTACCCAGATGTAGAATTTCTGATGGGATCTGTCCTAAAAATTTTGAATTAGCCAGGTCGAGAATTTCTAACTGGGAAAGATTACCTATAGCAGAAGGTATTTTAGGGTAACTGAAGTCGTTGCATGAAAGATCGAGTATCTGCAAGTGACCAAGCCCGAAGATGCCGCCGCTAGAGTTGATGGAACCAGAGAGACAATTATCAAAAGGTAAAGGCCAATCACATGTCCGCTATGCTGATCACACTCTACGCCACTCCAATGACAGCAATCTCCATTTTTGCCTTCTACTGTCCACGTTGTCAAATTTGCTCCACCATAATAATAATTTTCAAAGCATGGCTCCTTGTAAAATGTGGCCTTGAACTCCAACAAGGCATACCTCTCTTGTTCGTGACATTTGGGCTGCATTCTAATGCTGGAAGAAAGAGAGTGAGGAATATAGAACAATGAGAGAAGAGAAAATAATAGCGAAATGGAAAGAGATGATAACTCCACGGAGAAACGGTGGATTTTAATGGACGCTAAAGAAAAGGTGTATGCCTTTGATAAGGCCGTGTAGCGTGCTTTATATTGAACTATCTTTTGGACATTAGGGTTGAAAAAGTGCTTTATAGCAATGATTTTTCTAACTTGAAGTCTTCATAGCAATTTATAGTAATGACGAAGGCATGGTGGGAAAAATGCGGTCCCTTGGAAAGAATTTTTCGTAGTGAACACTTTGTTGGAAAGACTTTCATACAAGCGGACAACAGAAGAGAGAAGAAAATTCGCTTGGACAAATGCAGAGTAAGATACTTGGAATGGTGATTATGCTATTCATATTCTGCATAACTTCGAGCATTTGTTATCCATACACACACATATATATATATGTCTGTATGTATATATGTATGTATGTTAGATTGCTGTAATAGGCTTAATAGAATTTTTTTGAATTTTGAAATATGAAAAAAATAAAGTTCATTTGGGAGATGGCCTTGAAGAATGATGAATCGGTTGAAGAGAATTTAAAATGACCTTGAATGCATAATAAAGTTATGGTGTTCATGTTTTTGGTATTTGATCAGGTCTTCTAGACTGTACCCCACAAAAAATGTATAGAGGTGAGGCACATTGAATAGGTTAAGGTGCTTTAGCTGCACCATCTTTCATTCCTCAAGTGGCTAAGCTTTTTCTTTGAAACCATGGAACTATAACCCCACAACCTTGAATGCCTTGGTAAAGCATGGATTCTGAGTATCATTATTTTTCGGATGATGTACTGAATATGATGATTGCCTAACCATTCATTCAAAATTTCAGGTCGATCACCTGATGGAAACGCAAGTAGTAAGGAGACAAATCTTGATTCAGCATCAACTATGATTCCCAAATCATCATCAGGGTTGGATGTAGCAGAATTGATATGCTTTTTTAGTGTGCAGCTATATTACTATTCTTTTTAAGAAATTGTTGGATGTTTTCATTTCCTTTAGATATGCTGCTCTATGATTCTCCATTTATTTGGCTGCTTAATGTTCTTATTCTCCCCTTTAAATTCAGGAATAACTTGTTTGTGCATGTGAGAGTCACCACAAGTTGAAATATAGTTCTCTATTTATTGGCTGCTTTATACTCTCTTTCTCTCCATTTCATTGTAGCTATTAATTTTTCATTTTCCTTTTAATCTTTGATTTAGGAATCGATGCATTGACTTCACAATATTTTCTTACACTTTGTTTTACTCTCCTCGGTATCGGAATTTACTTGCCTTGCGCTTTCAGATAGTGGTTTGACACTTTAATGTGTAAACTCACATCTGTCCTGCATCTTGGTGGTTTTTGATATGAGATTCACCAATCTCTTGTTGCTAAGATTACAAATTCATTATGTGCATATGCCCAATACTAGGTTATGAATAACAATCAAGGAAAAATAAAAGTATAATGAGATTAGATTGGCAGCAGTGATGTTAAGGATTAATACCTCAGAGATTTCTATGCCTTAATTTTCGTCATGTGGAATTTGATTATATCTTCCCCGGAAAGGGTATTTAATCTTATTGGTTCTATGAAACATTTGAGGAAGTCAGCTGCTATTGGTGTCCTTGCTTCCTTGGTATTGGTCTGCTGCTCATGAAATACTTACAAGATAACGCCCTCCTGCTTTCATTTGTACTGCTTTTTATGGTGGACTATCGTCAGCTTAGCTTATGGTTTACAATTTGAACAGTTTGCTTAAATTCAAAAAGAAATAAGTTGTATGACATTAGATTTGGAAAGTAAACCATAGACATGAATGAGAAAACAGGAAACATTAGCCAATTGATCAAATGTAAAAAACAAATAGATAATTGGCTATAATGCAATTTTTTTCCTATGAAGATCACGAAGAACCCCAATTTGTAGAAATCTTAAACAAAAAAAGATCTATATACAATTGTACATAATAAGGAGGTGACACAAGAAGTGCCAGGTAAAGGCTTATTAAGTTTTTTATGTTAGTCATTTCAACCGCAAAGTTCCTTTCTAGTATTTTTTATGTTAAGGGGCGAGGGATGGATTCTTATCTCCTCTGTTTATTTTCTGGTTCTTCGCTTGTATGGAATTTTGCGCATTTATCTGCCTGTGGTGGATCTTTCACAAGGATCATGCATATAACTCATGATGCTTACAGTGAATTGGTGGTGTAAGACTTACTTGAGATGGTAAAGTGAAATGCACACAGGGAAGTCAATTTATATGAAATTACCCAAGGACTAACTCTCTTTTGCTAGAGTTACTCTACTGTAAATAAATTGGCTTAAACATGTCAGTCTTTTTCTTCCCAAATCGCCTTTTCTTATTTTAAATTAGCCACTTTATTATTTTTTATAAAGTCAATAAAAATCTTCTATCTTGTCTGCCTACTATCAAGAGAGGGGAAAGCTTGAAGCAGTTGAATATTTCATTTTATTTCATTCGAACTTAACACTATGTGCCTCTAATCATTTAATCCATATTTTAGTTCTTTCTTCATACTGGTGGTTCAAGGGCTCATTACCTTCTATTCTCGGTAGAACCAGTTAGCTTATTTACTCAACAGCATGTTTACTGTTTTGTCTGGATAAATTTTGCTTTATCAGAGTGACTTTTCCAAGTCAAAGTCTTCGTAGAAATTTATAGTGATCACGAACACATGGTGGGAAAGTTAGCAATCTTTGGAAACAACTAGCAAAAGTTTGTATTAATTGTGGTCCCATGAAAGATTCTTGCCTACCCGGTCTCTAAATTAACTTCGTAAGTTGACGGACCACTTTAATGATGCAGGACCCAACTTTCTCGTAATCCGACACTCTTGGAAGGACTTTAACAAGTCTAGGAAAGATTTCTGGCAAGAATACTACGTAGTCAACACTCCTGGAAGGACTTTTAGCCAATGAGTCCAAAAAGAAAAATACTCGTGACTCCACCGTCAATATCAGACAAGCTGAGAACTAAACAGAGAGACGAAATTTTTCCTGGAAAAATTTTCTCCAGTAAGTGACTTCTATTAGCTAAGATGGACCCTGCCATATTTGTTTGGCTTGGATCTAAATAACTATACAAACTGTTCTTGTTGATCCGAGAAGAAATCGAAGTTAATAAACGGGATATATAACCGTTCTTGTTAGTGTATGCATCATTGCTGTAATGCTCTTGAGGCCATAGTGGTGATTATGTTATCCCTATTCTGCATAATTTTCAGCATTTGTACTCACAGCGATGGCAGGCAAATTCAACCCAGGCACCTTAATTTATTCGTCTCGATCTTCTGAGATTTGGATTGTTAAAACGGACTTGATAGAATTTTTGTAAAATTTTATACATGAAACCTTGGAATTAGTCTGTTCGAGATAGGATGGTCCTCAAGAACGATAATTTGGGAAAGACTGAATTTCTAGAATAAGAGCCTATTTATTTACGTTTTGATTACTAATTACTTATTTACTTTGTAACCATCTAACTAATTTGTAACCATCCCGTGCAGGTCGGAACTTATATTTACGAAATGGAGAAGTTGGAGAAGATAAAAATTATTCACCAAAGAAACTTTGCTGACAGTCTACTGCTATCGTTGTTTCTGCCACCACTAACACTAAAGCTGCCAATGATGTCTACAATCTCTTGAAACACAACGGTATTTGGCTATTGTAAAGCTTGGACTATAGTAAATATCAAAGGAAGTCCTAAAAATGCTTTCAACTTGACAAACACATCAAAAAATTGAATCTTAATTTAAAGTAGAATCAGTTAGTTTAATTACTCAACAGCATTTCCACAGTTTGGTATGGATAAAATTTGCTTATTCTTCATGAAAGCTACTCCAAAATATTTCAAAGTGAAAGTTGAAAGGTCCCGATATGTGGAGGATACTTCATTACTTTTGTAGATGAAACGCGTTACTCATTTATTGTAAAAACTTTTCTATGTCCAAGTCTATGTAGAAAAGACATGATAGGAAAAATGCAGCCCTTTGGAAACATCCAGCAAAAGTTGTAGTAATTGTGGTCCACAAGGGATCTTTTGTAGTGGACACTCTTGGAAAGACTATGAGTTTTGGAAAGCATCTTGGCAAGAAATTTTGGTAGTCAACACTGTGCTGGAAAGACATTTAGCTAATGAGAGAAAATGAAAGGCGCTCTTTGACTTAACTGTCATTGTTAGACAAATGTAGAACTAGAAGAGAGAAGAAAATTCTTTTGGACAAATGAAGAGAAGATATCTCAAACGTGATTATGTTATTCACTATCGTTATTAGGAAAATTGATGGAAATCTATGTCTTGGTTGCATATAATTGAGAAATAACAGAGATAGGAAGAGAAATAGAAAGACTTAATTTAAAGTACTGTTTGATACTGTCTATCTAATCCCTACTGTCATTAAATTCCTCTTTGAGCCTTCCTACATTTCTCAATTCCCGAACAAAATTTCAAGCCATGCCAATTTTCCCTATAAAAGAAGATATTAGACAGCCATTTGATATTTGGCATAATGCAGCAAGATTTGTTGATGGAGGAAGATCAAAAGTGTCAATGTGGAAGACCCTTTGCCTTTGAAATTTGACATAAAGCACCTAAATTCATTCAATGAGAGCCATATTTTTGGATTCACAATGAATATTTTTTGCTACTTTAGGACCCCAGCAAACAAGCAAGCAACTTTATTCGTCTTGATCTTTCGAGATTGAGATTGTTAAAACAGACGTGGTAGAATTTTTATAAAATTTCTTAATTGAAACCTTGGAATTAGTCTATTTGAGATAAGACGGTCTTCAAGAATAATAAATTGAGATCAACTAATTTGATAGTGCATTACACTTTCCATGGCGGTCATAACTAATTTCAAATGCCTAATGGTTTGTTTCAGTTGACTAAGTGGCCTTCAATCATCGTAGTGGTAGGGAATGCTCATACTTCAATTGGGAATATTTCAGGTTCTTTGATAGTCTTGGCTTTGTTGAGATACGGATTGGGTTTGGTCCTATGTTGTACCTGGTCTTATCATGGCATTTGTTAGTTTAGTAGTTTTTTTGTTTCTACTTGTTAGCCCCGAAATGGTGGGAGCTGAAGGAGAAATTGATGAGTTGGAATCTCCCAAGAAAAATGGAAGGGAGGTGAAGGAACCATTATTAAGTTCTCAATTTGAGGACAATGAGAAAGCTGTTGGCCTTGTTGAAGCGTAAAAGATTCCTAGAGTTGCACCTTTTGCTCTTTGCCTCTTCTTTGCTAAAGTGGTTGCCTATAAATTCCTTTATTGGCTTCCTTTCTATATTAGCCATGCAGGTATGTTCAACAGTCAATGGATGATATCTTTTAACGTCAGGATTATAAGGAAATTTGTGTTTTCATAATTAGTAGATGCATATACTTTAGATAATTCTACTTAAATTACTCATTAGTTGCTAGCACGACATGAATTGACTCTCCAAAGCAATGTCTTAATTGAACCGAGTTCATGACATCATCATTCTGATGCTTTGAAAAAGAGCTATTTAGTATTGAATGTCTGGTTTTGATGAGAGTAGTTATAGGAACTAAGAAATCAATTAAACCCCTAACAAATCATTTGCTCTTGCAGCTATAGATGGTAAATATTTGTCCAGTGGAGCAGTGGAAAATTTTTCTAGACTATTCGACATCGGAGGAGTGGTTGTAGGCATTTTGGCTGGCAATATTTCCGATAGGCTCAATGCTAAAGCCATTACAGCAGCAAGCTTCGTGTATTGTGCTATACCCGTACTATACTTCTACAGGAACTATGGCCATGTTTCCTTGGCCATCAACATTGCTCTCATGTAATCACCAGTATGCTTGTGAACAGAACATATGCTCTCATTTCCACAACTGTCATGGCTGATTTGGGAACTCGTATTTCTTTAAAAGGGAATTGACGAGCATTGGCTACTGTCACACTACAGCAATCATAGATGGAACCAGCTCCATTGGCACTGCAATTGGACCTCTCCTGACCAGTTATATTTCTACAAAGCACTGGATTGGAGCTTTTACAATATTGATGGGTGGAGCTCTACTTGCAGGGCTTCCTCTCACTAAGCTTGTGGCTACAGAAGTGGCTGCTAAGGTTGAGATGTCAAGGACAAAAGAAGGGACTGCATCAACATCTCCGGTAGGAGATTACACCGTTTAGAAGTGTAACAAGATAGTTTAGATGGCATGATTTGTTCAAGGAACTTCAATGTGATAATAGTAAAGCAATATGAGCACATCTCCTGTTAATAGACTCTAAAGAGCTGAAAGCTCCTCTTGTCAGCATCAATGACAAAGAGAGGTGAAAGGAAGAAGACTTATTTTTAGTTGGAACTTCTACTGGATTTATAGGATCGAGGAATTGCAAGTTAGGGAAAACAAAGGTCATTCTCCCATGTTGCTGGTTGGGGTGACTTTCTGCACGTGCAATGACCCTTTGTATCTTATGTGTTCTAAGTCAAATAGACGAAAACAATGAAACCAGGAAAAAAAAGGGAATGATTATTGAATCAAAGGTTCCATTTCAGGAAAAGAGTTCAAGGGATATGTCTTTTTATTTGATATTCATTTTGGAAGATTGATATTTGATATTTATGTGATATCCACTAGCAAGGCTAGTGAGCCTATGTTCACCATACCATGACCAATTATTAGGCAATCAAACCTTAAAAGTTATATCCAAATATATAAACATTGGAGGGGAAAAAAAAAGGCAACTGAAGTACAAGGATAGAGAGTTTCAAGAAGGGAAACATTGAATACTTCTAATCAATTGGAAAAAGAGATTCTGAATGATAATGTAGAAGCAGAGAAATTATTATGTAGATATAGTATTCCCCTCATTAGTTGGTAGTCCACAAACATGTATTCCAAAAGACTCTAAATGATGCAAGGATTAAGAACATGAGAAGGCATGATGCATTTCATTTTCATAGACGCAAAATATAATATCCATTTCCCTTAGTCCAAACAATAAGGGTGCTAGTCGCTGCAGATATTGGCCTTCTGTTTTGTAGCAAGGAATATACCTCAATCTTGAATAGAGGTAAGCTTCAATGCAGTCAATAAGGGAAAAGTAGATAAAATATATCATTTTGAATTTGTGAATTTCTAACGAGTGCTATGTTTCCTGATGAATGTGTGCAATCACACATTTATCCCACTTATAGCACACGTTCATGCATTTACTTGCTCATAAGTTTTCACCCTAGTTGGATAATGTCACTGTGTGAGTTTTGCATTACAAGTTCACACCAATGCCACTTCGTTTTCATTGCAGTTGACTTAAGCTACTCTTTTTAGCAGCTCCATTATATTGAAGACAAGGAAAACTCACTTCACTTAAAGAGCCAATCCATGTGATGGGTTAAGTCAAGAATCATAAGCCAACTTGGATTTGCAATTTGTTGGTGTAACATTTGCTTTTAGCTATCCTATTTACATCGGTGTCAGTTGGTTGTGTGATTAAACTCGAGACTTTGAAGCCAAAATTAACAGCAGATCACTTAAATTCATTGATAGAGCAGCTGAAGTTTTCAAAAGAATGCCATCGCAAGTGCCCAGAAGCAATGGCAGCGTTCTATGGAAAGAAGGAAGCAGAGCGAGTCCAGGCTTCATTTAGTTTGCATGACATCAAAAAAGCTATAGCAGCTGTCACAATTGAATTACAGTTGAGGACTTCAGTTTGAATGAAGCAATCCTGCAGCTCCTAACTTCTAATGGAAGACAGAACTGCACATGTGATTGGCCCAACGGAATGCAGAATTTTCATTTGGAGTGAACAGAGCAAGCCACTTAGATCCACTTTCACTACTTAGAAGCTACTTTATTCTATTTGTTGAACAGCCCACACAAATACATACATTGCATTGGGTTGCTGGAGGGAATCGAACTTGGTGCAGAGTCAAGATAGCTTCTTGGGCTGTGGAATGGAGTTTAGTGAAAATTAATTTCTCATAAACTCAATCAAGGCTGGCCTCAACATATGGATTATATGCAAGAGCGGAATGTGGTATAGAGAGACGAAATGAGAGCAGGCCCGTGATCTCTTCTTCAATAGCAGCCATGGCTTGAAAGAAAAATTGCAGACCTGAATCGAAGCAGAAGCAACAGCCATGTGGAGGTAGTGTTCATTCAAGGAAGCAAAATGTGCTATATTTTTTCATTTGTCTGGGAGTACAATCTCTTGGAAGCAACATGATGCTTTGCAAATTCATCCAAAGTGACATAACACCGAAAGGAAGCAACATCCAGCAGCCCAACCACATGCCGAGTAGCTCCATGACCAAGCAGACCCGAGAAAGCCATCCATGAGCAACCGATCAGCAAGAGCTGAGTGCTCTGAAGAGCAGCGACCAGATCAATCCTAATTCACGAGAGACACACACGCACAACTCAAACAATTTGAAGCAGGTGTGAGCCTCTTTTGGACAGGAATAGTTTTTTATCAGCTTTCAGAACAGCAATTGAGCAACAGGGGCAATAGTCTATTAATTTTGAAGCAACCTCATGTTGTTTAAGAAACATAAACAGCCCAAGTCCACTTCATTTAGCACCGAAACATGAGTGGAAATAAGATACGAAGCAGCTTGTCTATTTGACAGAGCAGCCATTGCATGAGAAAACGACTAGTTAATAATGTTGATTCTAGCTTTCATATATGCAAAATGCTGTGATTGGAGCCATTAGAGTGGTCCTCGCTCTTCTGGCTCAAATCTGTCACACTGGTGAAATGGCAAACTTAAGTTCCAGACACTTATGAATGGATAATGAAGCCAATCCTCCTCCAAATTTTCTACACCAGAAGGGGAAGATTTTGAAGGTATATATTGCATGGTCGAATATGAAGTTGGTGAAATTCTACAGATATTGTCACGAAAGCATTTCTTTCAGATGGCCTGCATCGATCCACGGCTTGAAAGCAACTCTAGTTGCCCTCTGTATAGACATGGACTAAATGTAAGAGGCACCCATGATGATACTGTATAAAATACCACAGAAGGGTGGAAGAGAAAGTGTAAAAAATGGGATTTTGTAAACATTTTAATACAAGTCATACTTTTTAAAGTGCAAGTGCCTGAGCTTGCTCTTAAGCCCTTTTTAAATAAATCGCTCATTGTAATACATCGGCCCAATAATAGTTACTATTAACTTTAATCAGCCTTTTTATACACTTGACCGAAAGATTGTCAATTGGTTTGACTTGATATTTTCCTGTAGGCCTAACTTTTTCTGGGGAGCATCTTGAGAAAAAAAAAATGTTGATTTGTTCTTTTTTCCATAATGCTATTGAAAAGTAAATTAGCAAGTAATGTTAGATATGTTGTTTTCTCGTCCTTGTGCGTGTAAAATATCGTAACGGGAACAATCAGGGTGGTACACACCCTTGAACAGACAAGCTTAAGTTCCAAAAACTTAGGTGTAAATAAGGAGGCCCACCTGTCTTTCGAATTTTCTATAACAGTTACGTTTTTTATTTTTATTTATTTATTTATTTTTTTCTGTTTTCCTACTACACATTACTTAATTGGAGGAGGGGGATTCAGAACTTGTTCCATCCTCGAGGGAGTATGGTATTCATGTCAACTAGGCTACAAGACCTTAGTATATGTGAGAGTGATATGTTCAAGTCCAAATACTAAGCTTGTTCTAAGCTTATCTCACTTTAAATAGATTACTTATCTTATAATTTATACCCAACTAAATAGTAGTTGAAAATCAAGTTACTAAGTGGCTAACCATCCTTTTTTTTCTGTTGGGTGAAAAATTCTTAATTTACATGGGCGTGAATTCTATGGGGAACATCCTGAACGAGAATGTTGAGACTAGTGCAAAGATCTTTCCTTTTGGTCTGTCCAAAAACAACATTGAAAAATAAGTTACAAAATAAAACTTAAAATAAAAAAAAAAAAGGAAACTCTAATAAAGCTGACAGCCTTCCCAAATTGGAAAAACATGTGACCGGTTGAATGTCCAAAAAGAGACGACATTGGACAGTAAAAGAATTTCCAGCCTAACTAATGAGGGCAGTATTATCATATTGTTCTATAGAAAAGTGCACAGGATATAGAGAGTGTGAGAATGTCTTTAGAAGTAATCTCTCCCTCTTTCTCTCGTCTCTCTTTCTCAATACTTTCAGTGATGAATAATAAACTCGAAAGGGATCAGGAAGCAGTAAAACTTTTAGTTTGTCATTACTGGCTGGTTAATCCGTCCCAAGGCTTTAGGAACTGATCAAGGTAAACTACCGAATGTCATAGATACATTCGAGCTTTACCACTGAGCCATTCGAGAGATGCAGCATGCATCCTTGAATCACCATTAAAAGATAGAAGTACAAAGGCATTTTACATAATGGCTGCCAGATTAATTAAACAGGATAACTAGTCTAGACTCGCACGACTGTATTTTACATACAAGATTTGCTGTAGGAAGATCCAGTTGGTCTCTAGAATCTGATTTCAGAAGGTGGAGGATTGAAGCTATTCCAAGGGAGCTTAGCTCTGTTGTTGATGCATTAGCTGGATGGGTAAAAGGCCAAGACCATGCTAATACTTGTTTTGCTTCTCCTGCTGTTTTTTGTTTATCATTATTGAAGTAGACTTTAGTTTGGTTGGTTTATATAAGGAGCAAAGGATTCCTATTTCTGCTTCTACTTGTGCTCCGATACTAGCTAGTAGTTCTGGAACTTATAGAGCTCAAAGCTCTGGCTTTTGAGTCTAGCTTAGACTAGACAATTATGTAAATATTAATCTACGAATGCATATACTTTCTACCAAAAAATAATATTATAATATATTATGACAACTTTATTCTTTCAATTACAAAAAATAATAATAAAAAAAAATAAAAATAAAAGTAAAGGAGAAAAGGGAAAGGACATGTTTTGCTTCTGACTATTGTAAGGATGTCTCTCTTTGCATCATCTTTCAAGTACATATACCACTTGATGGTTTCTCCATGATTCCATAAAATCTATTAGAGCAAAAGTTGAGTACGCTTAAGGTTGGAAGCTTACCCAGACAAAAAGGGGAAAATATCAATGATCTTGTTATTTCCCAGATTAAGGATTTCCAGATTTATGCAATTTCCAATAACTCTTGGCACTGGCCCTTCAGTTGATTGCAACTCATGTCAATCATCATCAGATTGCATTTGTCTTTTCCTAGTGCAGGATTTGGTCTATTAAAGCCATTGTTGTGCAGATTTAACGCGGATGGATTACCTATACCAGCCAAATTAGTCAAAAATCATGGAATTATACCACCCAAGTTATTATTACCTATGTCGCGAGGACCTCAAGGTTGACAAGATCGCACATCCTTGTTGGGAATTCTCCTGAAAATTCATTGTTGGAAACGAGGTAGTAAGAGAGGGAAGAGTTTGTTGAGTGGATAGGAAGTGGTCCTGACAAATGGTAGTGAGAAAGGTTTAGATAGGTTAGTTTTTCCATAATGACATCAATGAACCATTGAGGAACCTCACTAGAGATGTTATCAGAGGACAAATAAAGTATTTTCAAAGTATTTTGACTTTGTAAGAGCAAAGGAAAGCTTCTTAACTTGCATGAAGCAAGAATACACAAGTTTTGAGCTATGTTTAATGCTACTATCTGTGACAAATGTAAAACTGTTGTACGATAAATCTAGAATTTTTAGACTATCAAGTTTGAAAAACGTGTCTAGATATATTTCCACACTAAAATCATTTGAACCATGTAAAATATATGCCAGGCTCTTGAAATGAGAAATTGTTCTTGAAACTTCGCTAGAAAATTTGTTAGATGAAAGACTAATAGTCTCCAACTTGGTAAGCCTAAGGAAAGATTTCACCTGTAAAGCTGATTGTAATATAGAGATATCATACGAAGTTTAATGAGATTCGAGAAGGATGACATGAGATTATCAACTAGATTATTATAGCTCAAAATCAAATATTTCAACTTAGAAAGCTTCTCAAGACATGGGATTTCACCCTCCAAACCGTTTTCTAATAGGTCCAATCACGCTAAGGAATGAGGTTTGCAACTAAAGGAAGTATCTGGCCTTGCAATTTACACTGCCTCTAAGAGAAAGAGATTGCAAGGAATTCAATGTTGAAAGCAAACCCGGTATAGTGGATGATATCTCCACATCGTCAAGATGAAGTACTTCTAATTTAACTAGGGTCTGCACTAGGTCCCTTAAACTAGGATTCTTGAATGTCAACAGATTAGAGGAAAAAATACGAGAAGACAAGCTAGTGGGATGTAGAATTTCTAATGGGATTTGTCCTGGAAAGTTTGAATCACGTAGGTAGAGAGTTTCTAATCGGGAAAGATTGCTTATTACAGATGGTACTTTAGAGTAACCGAAAGTCATTGAATCATGAATGAAAGATCGAGTCTTTGCAGGTGACCAAGCCTGAAGATGCTACTGCTAGAGTTGATGGAACAAAAGAGACAGCAATCCACTATGCTCATCACACTCAACACCATCCCACTTACAACAATCTCCATTTTCACCTTCTACTATCCTTGTTTTCAAATTTACTCCACCATAATATGAATAATAATCATCACACGGTACGTTGTAAAAGGTGGCGCCTTGAACTCCAACAAGGCATACTTCTCCATTTCGTGACACTTGGGCCTGCATTTTACTATTTAAAGAGTGAGAATGAGTGATATTAAACAATAAGAGAAGGGACACTAATAGGAGGATGGAAAGAGACGATAACCCCATTGAGAAATGGTGGATATCAAAGAAAAGGTGTATGCCTCTGTGTAGTGTGCTTTATATTAAAGATCTTTTCGACTTTTTTGGGTTAAAAAGAAGAAAGAAAATAAAAAAGAAAACATTCCATTTTTCACGTTGGAGTCTTGACTTGATTTTTATGTCCATTTCATTGTCTCTCTCGCAGAGACAGCACCTGGATCATTGCGCCTTGTGGAAACTAATGATGTAATGATTTATCTGGTTAGCATTTTGCAACCTGATTGCTCGATCTATGCATAAAATGAGGAAAAAAGAGAAAGAAAAATACAAAGAGGAGAACAAAATAAAGTTTATCAAGAGCAAAATTGAGCTTCAATTAAACACTGCTATTGAAAATCTGCTGGTGCGGTTGTTTTGTGCTCCCACTTAATACTAAAAACTGCTAATATCTACAATCTTTTGACATAGGACAATATTTAGTAATGGTAAAGCTTGGGTAATAGTAGATACGAATAAAAGATCCAAAAAACGCTTTTTGTGAATCAAACACATCCAAACTTGAATCTTAATATATACATTAGAATCAGTTAGGTTAGTTGCTTAACGGTATGTTCAGAGTTTTGTTTGGATAAGATTTGCTTATTCTACATGAGAACTACTCCAACATGTAATTCAGAGTCAAAGTTGAGATATGCCAGCAACGTGTTATTCTTTTATCAGAATGACTTTTCTAAGTCGAAGTCTTTATAGCAATTTGTAGCAACTTGGAAAAATGCTGCAGTCCTTTGGAAACAACTAGCACAAATTTGTAGAAATTGTCGCTCCATGACAGGGACTCTTTGCTTACCCTTTTTTTCTGAATTCGACACCGTTGGAAAGACTTTTGTAAGTTTGATGAAAGGTTCTTAGCAACAAGTTCTCGTAGTCGACATTCGTGGAAAGATTTTTAGCCAATGAGTGAAAATGAAAGCACTGTCATTGTCAGACAAACGGAGAACATAAGATGAAAGAATTCCTTTTAGCCATAGACGAATGGAGAGAAGATATTTGATTATTGATGTTTGAGATTCAGTACTCCAGCTAGTCATGTTAGATTGTTAAAAAGGCTTAATAAAATTTTCTAAAGTTTGATATATGAAAATAAAATAAAATACGTTTATTCAAGAAGACATGGTCTTCAAGATTGATGAATCGGAATAGAGAGAATTTCCAGAATCCTGAATGAATCAAATTTCCGATGAGAGACCATTTATATTTTTTTTATTATTAATTACTTATTAACTCTTTAATTGAAGTGTGATTGTGCAAATCTTTGCTTTAAGAGTTTTTTCTTAGCTATTAGGGTCATTGGTGTCCAAAAGTTAAGAAGGAAGAAAGCAGAACTTCTGAGAAAAGCACATCCAAAGGTGCATGAAGCCTTGAATGGTGAAATGGTTGTTTGTCAGGATAATTTACAGAAGATAATTTGAAATGGTTTTTCGAAGCCATATTTAAATCTTTATCCTATGAAACCAATGAAATTTTTATATCCTCTTCTATCACAAGAAATAACAATGCTATTACATATACTTCTATCTTATAAAGAAAGAAAAAAAATAAAAATAAAAAACAATGCTTGTTTGAGAGTTCGCTTATGCGCATAGTATTCATGAGTCTCTGTTCTAATATTGTGCAATGTAGTGAGAGACCTTGATATGTACTACGACGTAGGATTATATTATTGTTGCAATCATTCCACATCGTCCAAACAGCAAATGCAAAAATATTGCTTCTACGTGGTTTGTGTGATCTCAGATTTTGCAGCATGCCAGGGCTTCGCGTTAAGATGATAACGAAGTTGCGTCTAGCCAAAAAGTTACATCTTATACTGAACAGACGAGCTTGTCATCCATCTATCATGCCAAAAAGTTTTAGATTAACAATTTCCTAAGAGGAATCGTCAGTTATTCCCAAAATTCCAAGCGTTACCACAAAAGCTTTAACCCTAGAAAAGTATGTGTTTATTTGATTTTTACTGTATTTGATCTATAATTATAGATGAAGCATGAGGAGAAAAAAAAAAAAAAAACTTAATAGGTAAAAATATAAAATTCAACTGAAGGGGTTCAGAATCATTTATATCTACGTTCTACATAATGTATTTATGGTAATATGTTGATGATAGTTTTTTTAGAGCTCCAAGTTGCATAATATTCATAAGTAAAACAACAGAATTTTTTTTTAGCATATTTTTATAGAAATGAATGAAAAACGAAACATATCATTTAATATATATATATATATATATTCTTAAGCAAGTGATTTTCCTTTAAGAAAAAGGAAAAGAAACGAAAAACCAGCCCTTCGGTTTTGTTCAAACGGAAAAATCAAAGGGATACGTTTATATGATAATGATGTCCACCACTTTGAAGTCAATATTTGCGAGCTGAATGCCTCTTCAAGAGTTTGAAACAATGCATCCTGTCAATTAATTCTATGCCTAATTTCAATAATATGAATGAATTACGTAACTAAGATTTTTTAGGAAACGTAGAAACGTCAACATCTACGAGGCTTTTTCAAGAGTTTCCAATGTTAATAAATAACCTGCTTTGCATGACAAACCTATGCAAACCCTAATCATCTTCCTTATATGTCCAGTTCTTCATGGAGTTGTCAATGCTATCCATGCTAGTGTTCAAAACACTTCTTCTGTTTTTTTCCATTTCACAATCTTACTCTTCTAATACTACAATGCTATCTAAGTGTCCTGAAAAAGAAAGGTTTGCCTTATTGAAGTTCAAGGCCACCTTCTATGGCATATCATGTAATCATGATACTAATTTATTTGGAGCAGATTTGAAAACATGGTCAATAGGAAGCAAAAATGGAGACTGTTGTAGTTGGGATGGCATAGAGTGTGATGAGCATAGCGGACATGTGATTGGACTTGACCTCTATTCTAGCTGTCTCTATGGTTCTATCAACTCTGACAGCAGCATCTTTGAGCTTGTTCATCTGCAATGGCTCAATCTTTCCTTCAATGACTTCCATTATTCTAAAATACCATCTGCAATAAGCAATCTTTCCATGTTAACAAGTTTGGAACTCCACAATTCAAATTTTTCAGGACAGATCCCATTAGAAATTCTACATATGACTAACTTGTCTTTGCTTGATCTTTCATGCAATCAATTGACACTTATGAAACCTAGTCTGGGGGACTTGGTGCAAACACTAATTAAGCTAGAAAAACTCCATCTTGATAAGGTTAACATATCATCTTCAATGCCCGATTACTTTTCGAGACTATCTTCCTTGAAATCTCTTAGTCTCTATGATTGTGGATTACAAGGTCAGATCCCATCTTCAATGGCAAACCTTACATTTATGAGCTTGGGAATGAATAATTTAGCCGGTGATTTCACACCTTCCTTTTGGAATCTCACTCAGCTTGAATTCTTAGACCTAGAATGCAATGGGTTCACAGGTGAAATCTTCTCTCAGCTACTAAGATCTACCAAGTTGGTATACCTTGATCTTGCGTGTAACGAATTTTACGGCCAGATCCCGACAACATTATCTCATCATCTCAAGAGTCTCTCTCTACTTTCCATTTACTCGAATAATTTTAGTGGTACCATAAATTTAGATGTTTTTTTAAAGCTTGAAAATTTACGTGGACTAGACCTATCATTTAATAACTTTTCATTGATTGAAGAACCGACCATCAAATCTCATCGAAATCTTATTGATGTAGGTCTTGCTTCATGCAACTTAACAAGCTTCCCCAAATTCTTAAGGGATCAGGGTAGCTTGCATTATATAGATTTGTCCTTCAATAACATCTCTGGTGAGGTACCCGAATGGTTCTTAAATGTCAGCACAAAAGAGCTATACTTTTTGAATCTTTCTCATAACCATTTGACAGGAGTTGAGAGAAATTTGCCATTAATAAGGTGGGAGCAACTTGTCACTCTAGATCTTCGATTCAACCAATTGAAAGGATCGCTTCTGAGTCTCTCAGTAAACACCTCCCTCCGTTACTACCTTGTCTCCAACAATGAATTTTCTGGAGAAATACCAACATGGATGTGCACTCTCGTCACACTTGTGGTCCTTGATTTGGGTAACAACGATTTAAGTGGCAAGATTCCTCCATGTTTCACAAACTTGGTAAGTCACGGTAATCTATTGCTGCTAAGCCTGCGAAGCAATAACTTTAAGGGACAAATTCCTCAACTAGGAAAAGACAGATGCAATCTGGTGATGATTGACATGAGCTCTAATCAACTAGAGGGACTGATACCAAGGGATATCGAGAATTGCATAAACCTGCAGTTTCTTAATATGGGATATAATAGGATCAATGATGTTTTTCCTTTTTGGTTGGGCAAACTTCCAGCCTTAAGCGTACTCATGTTAGACTCCAACCGACTTCATGGAATCATAAAGAAACCTGAAGGCAACTATCACTTTCCTAAATTACGAATCATCTCTCTTTCTAAGAATGGATTCATTGGCAGCTTGCCATCTCTCTATTTTGCAAGCTGGAGTGCCATGAAAGGTGATGTCCATACGGAAGGTCAGCTACAATATCTTAGCCGTAGTATTTCAGTATATCTATATACAGTGTCTAATTATTTCACAGGGAGAGCAATTGAACGCAGTTATTATTATTCATTTAGAATAGATAACAAAGGAATGCAAATGGAGTACACAAAGATCCAACGGTCCTTTGTAGTGATTGATCTTTCAAACAACAACTTCAGAGGAGAGATTCCAGACTCCATTGGAACTCTTAAGAGGCTGCACTTGCTTAATCTTTCCTATAATATGCTCACAGGTCCAATTCCTTTCAATTTGAATGGATTGACTGACTTGGAATCTTTGGATCTTTCTCATAACAAGCTATCTGGTGAAATTCCCCAACAGTTAACAGATCTTACTGCACTTTCATCCTTTGATGTATCTTTCAATCAACTAAGAGTTCCTATACCTTTCTCTAAACAATTTGGTACCTTTGAGACTACCTCATATCAGGGAAACGCAGGTCTTCGTGGAATTCCCTTATCGAGGAAATGTGGAAATAGTATGGATGCATCATCTGCACCATCTTCTGAAAAGGACCAGGCTTCAAATTCTTGGATTGAAATCAACTGGAAAATTGTATGCATGGGATACATCAGTGGATTTGTCATTGGGGTGACTATGGGAATGAGGAGGATGTAGGGAAGTGAATCGAATATGATGTAGCATTATAATATATGACAAAATTTATAGAATATATATCTAGTAATTCAATTGATTTTTGTTATTGTTATTTATGATATTATTCAAGTATGCACATGTATCTCATATGCCTACGTATATTATGGTATATGTAACACGTTATATATTACACTGCGAAAAATGCATTTGTGGACACACGACACGCTTTCGATATATCCTTCGTTTACAAGGTGAAACAACTTCGTTTACAGTATTACGACGTCCTTGCTACCACACCGATTGGCCGGTATGTTCACTTCACCAATTGACATAAGTAGGAAATGGAAAATCCTGTCAGTCGTCTCATTAGATCATGAGATTATAAACCATCAGCTAAAGAGGAAACACTGAAAAACAAATAATAAATATTTAAAATGATGGAGCCTCCCTCATCCTTGTCAAATTACAAATTATATGATCAAATAGAGGTGATTAAGTATATTTATGCATAATTATTCAATTTTAAGGAACATTACAAAGTAATCTTCCTTAAAATTCATAGTAAATCTATAATGTGAGGCCTTAAAGGAGAATGCAATTTTATTATGATATTTGCAAACCATTAGAAATTCTTTATAAAGAGGAATATCACAAAATTTTATAGAAAACTACAAATTTCAAAAGACGTTGGTGGAATAAAGGATAGTTAAAAAAACGTACAGGTCGAGTGTTACATCCTAAATCAGAAAGTCGTAATAATCCCGCTATATAAACCAACTTAAACTAGAAACTAGTTACTTTAGTTGCTAATATAGATATAACTTACATAAGGTGTTTACTACTTTCTTGTTTTGAGCTATCCAATTTTAAGTCCGATAGATATCAACCTAGGATGAAACTTTTGAAAATAACTTCGAAAAATAATTTGGTGGCTATAATGACCTAGAAAATCAAGTTTTATAAATTATTTAGAGTACAAAATCTTAATTTTAACTAAAATTTTTAAAATTAAATTGATCTGCGAAAATAAAGTGATTAAAAAAGGGTTTATAAAAGGTCACAAGTTTATAGAGTATAATAACGGTATCCATAATTGAAAACTAAAGGGTTATTAGTAGAGACCTTATTAGTTTCCTTATAAGTTAGTAAAATCAATAAATAATTAAGAACACAACCCATTAATCATGAATCTCACTCTCTGACCTTGTTCTCTAGTCTTTTGAAACTTAATGTAATACTGGTGAGTCTACTGGAAACTTGCAAAACAGATATAGAGAAATGAGCGACAACTTGCTTAGTAAGTGGGACGAAAACAATAGTACATATTTATCATCACGCAACTAGGGCTTTCAAGTAAGGTTAATTAGATGCAATATATGTTCAAGCAAATTTTATTGCACAACGTTGACCAGTCATTGTGAGATAAGAGAAATTGTGCCTGCTCTAATTTAAGTTTTGAGGAGTTTGACGTTGTATACTTCACGGATAAAAACCAAACTAGGGCTTGTGCAATAAAGAAACACGCTCTACTTAAGACTATCTTTAAACCACAATCTCTAATCTTGCCATAACCTCTTATTTTGTCACTTAGTTTGACTAAGGATAGGGAAATGACTATTTCTTATTTCTGCTATCCTCATTGAATAATCCATGTTTGGCTTGAGAATTCTAATTATTTCTCTTAGTAGGTTGTGATGTAAGTCTGATTAGTAGTTAGGTCGAGTTTATGTTAGATTGTTTTAAGGGTGATTAAGTAATTTCAAATAGTCCAAAGTGAGTAATATCATGAAACAATTAATACATAAGTCTAGCATTCAAAATAGCACAACCATATTCAAGTATGTGCGTTACATACGTATAGACAACTAACTTACAATCATAATCAAAGTACAGTGAAACACATATCTCACTTACAAAGAACTTAGTTGCTCTCTTACATGGTTGTTCACTTGTCCTACCTTCAAGAATTTCTCCTATATATATATATATATATATATTTAGTCAATTTATTATGTTAGTAACTATATAAGACATGGGAGATCATTTATTTGCTCATCTCCCTAAAAATTAAGTTGATTTGGAACTTAATTTATAAGATTCGTTAGCATTAGCATAAAAAGTTAGAGTCATTTCATCAATGAATTATACCTTTAATACCTTTTGAGTGAAATCATCTTATAAAGTTTTTATGTTGGGAAGCCTCTAAATTACCCCCTAAGCCTTATTGGAGCGAGAATTTGTAACGAAATAACTTTTGAATCGACCTCTAAATTTGATAAATACTTACAATTTCTCACTGATTATCCTCTAAGACAGCTTCTGAGCGCTTACACGTGTTTTCACTTTAATTATTCTCTAAGGCACTTTTTGAGCTGATCTTGTAGTTTACTTAATTTTAGATTCTTTGACAGAATATCCTCTAAGCTATCCTCTATGCCTTGCCAACTTCAATTTCCTCAGAGTTTGCCCTTTGACTTAGCCTCTAAGCCTCTCTTGACTATATTTTTCTTCAAGTTTTTGCCTCTAATTGAACTTCTGAGTGATTATCAACTAGAACATTTCCCCTTTAACTTCCTCTAAGATACCCTTTGACTCTATTATCTTTAGTATTTTTAGGAAAATTGTTCTCGGACCAAGCTTTTAAGTTCCTTGTTTTTCCCATTTTATTCATGATTGTTACTTCTAACTTAATCTCCGAGCATCATCTCGATACACCATTCCTTCATAGAACCTCCGAGCTATCCTCTGCTTCTATCAAATGTCCTATAACTAATTAATTTGCTTACTTTTCTTCTAAGTTTCAGTTATAGGGACTCATTTTACACTTCATTTGACACCCCTTCACTTCATTACTCTCTAGAATCCTCATTTAACACATCACCACTCACCAATTCTCAATTCTTATATTACCTACTTATATAAATAAGTGGCCTATTCTTGATTTTGGTCGTAATCCAAGTAACTCTTCAAGAAATATATTAGGAAACTCATTTACTACTCGTATTTCCTCTAAAGTTGACTTCTTTTGATCAGTTTCCATTTTGTTCAACCATCATCAAGGATTAATTCTAAAACTTTTAATTCATGCACATCTGCTATAATCGAATCTCCTTTAAATTCAACTTTTGTTCCATCAGAAGCTATAAACATTATTCTCTTTTCTTGGCAATTAACATTGGCTTTAACATAAGTCATCCAATTCATTCCTAATATAGCGTCATATTTACCCAAATCCAAGACTATCATATCATTCTTACTATCAACATCTTGAATCTTTAGTGGACATCCTTTCACCATCTCTTTTGTTACCACAACACTTTTAGTAGGACTACTTACCCTGAGGCTGGCTTTAGTAGCATAGGTAGTCAAGCCTATTTGTTTTATCACTTCAGGTGATATAAAGGAATGTTTTGCTTCAGTATCAAACAAGATATAAACTAAATGTCCATCTATATCAACATTCCTTAGATTATAGAAAGAAAATTTATTTTTATGCTTTTGTCATCATAAACTTGTTCTCTTAATTCTAAATACTTATTGTCATACTATTGTAACCTTATACTACCTACTATAATTTCAACAACTCATATTAGATAATTAGAAACACATACCTGCAATAAGTTTAGCTCCCATAAATTTTTTAGTTTCACTAAAATCTTCTAATTCTTTACCTGGAATATCTTCATAAACCTAATCACTTTCCAAATTATACACTCCAGTAGTATTAATTGCACCTGAACGGGTATTTCCTAGAGTAGGTCCTCCAATAGCTTTTCTTATTCTAGGACATTCTACAGATGGTGGTGTAAGCCCCAAAGTTCAGCCAAGTAACCGTAGGATTGAACTTAGAATCCAAGGTTTAGGGCGATCGGCTAAAAGATCCGATCGGCTAAAGGATCCGATCGGCTAAAGGATCCGATCACACCCAAATTATAAACTATTTAACAAGATACCAGTAAAAATGACCCTGTAAACTTAAATTTAAGAAAATAAGTAGTAAAATAGGAGACTATAAAATTTTCAATTTTTAAGCATAATAACTGCTAATTACCAAAAAGGCAAAAAGTGTAATATAATAACTAATAAATTATTAAAGATAAATTATATGTATACTAAAAATTTTAGAATGACCAAAATAATATTTAGGAATGTTCACGTGCACCCTACATGTATTTACGTGTAGATAAAAATACGCGTAATTAGTGAAATAGGCTGAAAATTAAGTAAATAATTAAAGAAAAATACAAAATAATTATAAAAAAATCAGAAAAAAATCAGAAGTGGATAACTGAAGCAAGATAAGGTCATGGCAGGTCCAAAGCTGCAAAATAAAAATTGGCCAATAAGAATTTGACAAACTAAAAGCCTAAAATCAAGGAAATGGGGCAAAATCCCATCAAATTAATGCATAATAATTACAAAATTCGTCTATAAATAGCAAGAAAAATTCAGAAGCTCATTTGGACAAATACAAATCAGAGAAAATTAGAGAGAGTCGAAAATTCGAGAGAAAATCCAGAAAAATAAAAAAAATAAGAAAAATTGTGCAGTTAGGGGTTTTAAAGGGAACCCACACCAAACGAGGAGCTGAGAGTAAACGGCCACCACCACCACACAGTGGTGGCAGCGCCCAGGCCGGCCGACAAGGCCACGGCGGCCCGCGGTGGCCGGAGCCACTCGAACCGGTAAGTCCAAATTCCAGCCTGATTCTTGTATAATTTTGTAAAATTAGATATTTTGCCTAGAAAATTATGAAACTTGTTATTATGAGGTTTTATTGTATGTAGATTTAGGGAAAAATGTTGATTTAGTTTAATTATGTCTGGAAATATAGGGTCCTTAACAAATTGTTCAAAACCGAGCATGATTAAACCGGAAATTAAATAGGCTTAGGGATGTAGTTTGGGGCTCAAAATTTTTCTGTAGGATGCTCATGTAACATAGAACAGTGCTATGAAGCCATTTTTTTAAAATTAATTTTTGAAATTTTTAAGTTAATTTTTAGCCCTAAAATGATGGAAAAATTGGGTAATTTGGAGTTAATTAGGTGATTAGGATGCTAATTACTGATTTGGATCTTAATTAGATGTTTAAGGAAGTTAATCTCTGCAGTGGAACCCTAATCCTAGCATTTAGGTACTAAGTATAGTTAATTAAGGAAATTAGGTAAGTAATATAAGAAATTAGTAATATGTGAAATTGTAAATTAATAAATATGGAAAATTAGGGTTATTTAGATAATATTAGAGTAAAAATCAGAATAATATTAAATCTGAATTAAGATTGAATTTTAGGTAATTATATAAAAAAGTAAGATTTTCTCACATCGGGGATAAATCCGATACCCTAATTAGGACTAGCGTGTACCAAATAGCTTAGAATACTAAATTAAGACCCAATAGGATATTTGGAAACTCGAGCTTAATGTAATTAATTTCACATTAGGATTCGAGCATGTTTAGGATTTAAAAATCGAACCAAAACCTAATTTGGAAATTGATGCAGAAACCGAGACCGAACCTGAACCTAAACCTAAACCTAGAATAATTATAAAAGACTTAATACCTAGATAATTAGGCATATTAAACCGTAAACAAAACCTAACAATAAGCATTATAGGATAAAACGAACCTATAACAGTTATATGAAAAGCTGAAACCACGTTCGTGTTATAGGGATAACCGGCGATGGCCTGAGCAGATTGGACCTCGAGTGAGCGAGCGAGGAGTCGAGGTAAGTTGGGATTAATACGTTGCTGTATTTTGGGAGGCTTAAGATTATGCTTGGTTGTGCTTGTTAGATAGCTGAATGTATGCATGTGCTTGATTATGGGTGATGCCATGATTCTGTTTGTTGCTCTGCACATATTATATGAATTGTATGAAATGATCGATCACCCTAAACTAGACTTAATTAAATATACGACCAGTAATCATAATCGAACATGCATGGCAACCCGTTAGGGGATTTAGGACTCTCCGACCAAATACCGACCCCTTCGGAAGGGATAGCGTAGGATTGCAAAATGGTCCCTTCTTCATCCTCAGTCGAACTAAGTGACAGGAGAGGAGGTCGCGGCGGGGGTGAAGACAGTGGTTCGAAGGTAGTCGCGGGAGGAGCAAGGTCTCCATTACACAAGCCTGGGTTTGGTCGTGAGCTGTTGCATTAACGGTAACTCCTCAACCCGGATTAGAGCGGGCGCAATTTCTCTAATCTCACGACGGGCCGGACAACGTCGTGCGATGGCATTTGCTTGCACATGCATTGCACTTAATAAGTGATTGAAAACCTTGTTGTGTGTATGGTATAGTTTTAAGTCTTCCGTCCCTACTTACTGAGCTGTGGTTGCTCACATCCCTATAGACATCGTGCAGGTGCTGGCTAAGAAGCGGCAACCAATTACTCCGAAGCTAGCAACTGCTGGATCCTGGGGAGTGAGGAAAAACATTGAAGAATAAACACATATTTTAAGGTCTAAGTTTTTATTTTAGAATTATTTTTCATTTCCAAGTGATGTAATAACTAGGGAATACACTATAGAGAAATGTTGTAAACTTTAACTGCAATAATTGAATGATAACATATATATATAATTCCTCACTTTTATAGGTAAACGATTTATTTAAATTACAAATTGTCTACTTCAAAGCGGGTTAGTTGTAGACGCATTGTGTAGATCAGGTCTAGGATAGCGGTTGTGAGGCCAACTTCTATCTTAGGGTGGTTTACACAGCGGGGCTGTTACGACTCTGCCGCTTCGGGGCGTGACAGGTGGTTGCTTAGCAGTTTAAGCAGTAACAACTGTGTGTTGTAGACATGCAAAGGAGAAATGTCCAACCTTGTTATAGATATAACATGTAATAGTATCCTTTTTTGGACAATCTATCACCCGATGTGAACTTTCTTTGCAAAAGAAACATTTGCCTTGAAGTTATGGACAATCTTTAGGATAGTGGCTTCCTTTACATTCCCAAAATCTCATAGTTCCACTTGTAGTCTTCCTTTGTATGAGATTTTGTGGTCTCATAACCCTTTTGACTTTACTGTTGCTACTGCTTTTTGCTCCTTCAAATGGTTGTATACCAAATATACTGACCTTACGTTTGCCAGTTTCTTCACTTTGTCTTTTTGCAGTATCTAATACTCTAGCTTTTTCAACTATATTAGCAAAATTCCTCAATTCAAATTCTATCAATTTCCTTTTCATTTCAAAATCTAATCCCCGAGAAAATATCCGCATCTTCAGCCAATCACTAGTATGATATTCTGGCAGTACAAACTGTAATAGTTTGTTGAATTCAGATTTGTACTGTTCTACATTACACGTTCCCTTCACAATATCCAGTAGATCTTCATTGTATGTTATTCTTAAACTTTCAAGAAAATAATAAGCTAGAAATTTACGTTGGAAGTCTTCCCAAACAATTGAGACTCTTAAACATCTTTGTTTTGATTCCCACCATGTTTGTGATCGCATCTTTAATAGATAAGTACCATAAGGGAACTGAAGGTGTGGCGGTACCTCAAAAACTTTGAGTGGTTGTTCCACTTGATTAAACCAATCCTCAGCCTCATCTAGTTGACTAACATGACCCTCAAAATATTTGTTGTAGTGAATGAATTTAGGTAACATACTATGCTATTGTCTCAAATCAAGATGTATTTAAGGCATAACTCTTTGCTTGATCCACTGGTAATGGAGGCGGTGATGGTGGTGGGGGTAACTATGGTAAAAGAATCTTTAGGTTTACTACTGAGGTGGTGCTTGAACATGTGGCATATGCTCTCAAGCTAGGTATGTTCTCAATAATTCATTTTGTGTGTGGATAGCAACAAAGATTTCATCAATTCGATCTTAAGGCCTATCCGGCTGCCTTTCCTAAGTAGGTGAACCTCATCATCCTGTGGTTTCCTTTGGCATATGCCTTAATTGTATCTCAGAACAGAAAAAGTGGAGTTAACATTGGAATAGACACTAGGCTCCTTACTAGCAGTTGTCGGGCCCAATCTCGAGGAAACAAAAAATCTAATGAGCCCGGAGTAATGGTAAGTGTCACGCCCCAAAGCGGTAGAGTCGTAACAGCCCCGCCGTATAAACCATCCTAAGATAGAAGTTGGCCTTACAATCGCTATCTTAGATCTGATCTATACAAGGCGTCAACGACTAACCCGTTTTGAAGTAAACAGTTTGTAATTTAAATAAATCATTAATCTAAGAAATTGAGGAAATATATATATGCTATAATTCAGCTATTGTAATTCAAGTTTACAATATTTCTTTGTAATATATTTTCTAGTTATTATAGTATTCGAAAATGAAAAATTCTAAAGTAAAAGCTTAAACCTTAAAAATATATGTTTATTCTTCACATGTTTTTTCTCACTCCCCAGGATCCAACAGTTGCTAGCTTCAGAGTAGTGGTTTGCCGCTTCTTAGCCAGCACCTGCACGGCGTCTACTAACCTCAAGCATCCTGTGGCTCAGCTCAACAAATACTCTCCTTATACAAGTAAACTATAGGGTGTAAACTAACTAGCTTAGTGAGATATCTCTTATCCATACTATAATCAAGTTATTCAGTAATTAGATTCAAACATTTGAATGCATGCTCATACAGGATGCAAAACATATACATATAAGAGACTAGATATTACATGCAATTCAAATTTAACGCCCTCTGAAGTTAGGATTAGAGTAGACACATCATCAGTTAAATCCGAGTATTATACTAGAACTTATATCCATACGAAACTCAACGTTTCGTATTCAAATAAATCAATTTTTTTATTTTAATCAAAAACTAAGTTCTAGATATAATTGTGAATATAACCTTGCAGTTCACACTTATCCCTAAATGGAGGCTTCTAGACTCAAACTTTAGTTAAGCGGTTGATGCCTCTAACGCTTAGTAATCCTGCGGGTCAGGGTAATGCTATATCGTACGTGTGTATCTTATTAAAACATTATAATCAAAATTCATAATTAACCCCCATATGGCCTCTTGTTACCTCTATTTGATGTGACAACCGGAATTAGACATACAGTGCATAATTATACATGTCTGATTTAGTTAATTCAAGTCTAATATAATTAAATTCAATTATTATGTGATCAATCATAATCATAAACAAATCAATTCCTGTTGAAGTTGTTATGCAATAAACTATATGTTATTACACTTTATAGTAATTTCACATTCAATAAACAATATCATACACATGTATAATCCTAACCCTACACACAGCTAATTATTAATATTAATTAATATTCATTAACTACACACACAAAGAGGTATGGAATTATTAGGAATACTCATATGACCATTCTTGATGTTAGGGATTATGGTAATCTATAGGCAGATCGGTTTCGATCTTAAGGTCACTTAACATTTAGGAAATAAGAAAGTAATAAGTATTTGAGTTAAATAATTAAACTATTTATATGTTCGATACTAACTATTTAATTTAGTTATTTATTCTTATGAAATGCTTGGTCCAAGCTTTTTCGTTAATTGCGTATAGCTTTTTCAATTCAACTTCGACTTTTATGAATTTATAGTTTATTTTTATCATTTTAAAATGTACTTTCTTGTAACGGGGTCTATTTTAGACGTTGTAATCCGCAGTATCGATTATGATATAAGAATATTATGAAATTCATTATTTTGACTTAAATAATTACAAAATATTATTTTAAGCTTTTCTTTACATATTTTTGGTTTAATAAATATCTAATTCTCAAATTTTTTAATTTTCTTATTTTTGAGTTTACTTAATTATAATTTACATTTTTTTCTATTTTTGAGGGTTAATACCTATTTAATTTATTTTTACTATTTTAATAATTTTCCAATTAGTTAATTATTTTATTATTATTTGTCAATATTTTTTATTTTTATGTAATATGTACATAATTATATTTAGTAAATTAATTTTTTTTCATTTTTCTTGGATTCCACGGCATATGTTCATATATATATATATATATTACTTTAGTTTATTTATTAATCAATTATTATAGTATATTATGCATGTATTATTTAAGTATAACCGTATATCTATATATACTATACTATTGATATATGCATTTTTTTATGTATATGTATACTTATGTAATATGATAATATAATTATAAATATACTACATATGTTATATGTATGAGTTTATATATATGTAATTGTATTTTTGTATTTTATACATATGTATATATATACGGCCATAATTATAAGTATATATTTAAAATACTTAATAGACATAATATTATACACAAATACATATGCATATATTACCACGTCCATAGATATATATATCTATAATTTGAAAATACACAAAAAATACTATTACATACATATGTCCATACATACACATATATATATATATCGAACATATACTTTATTTTACATATACTATGCTATACTAGTATTTTATACTTTATTTTACATATACTATACTATATTAGTATTTTATACTTTGTACGTACATTTGGACATATATATATATATATATATTTTCAGTGGCATGTTGTATATATAAATATGGAATGGGAATTATACAACCCTAATTATACATATATTATACACGTATATATATAGTAAATATAACATGTACAGATACATGAACACACTTTATTATTTATACGTTTATGAACATTTACACATAAAGAAATACAAATCCTACATATATTTCTAATACATAACCCTATATTACATATAATTCTACCAATTATATATATGTATAATGACATATAAAATAACTAATGCAAAATAAACATAATATACATACTAAATACTCCTCCTTTGAAATATTTTGAACTAAAAATCCTTATGCTTTTTCTTCTTCTTCTTGATTTACTTATTGAATTTGAAAGTCAAAAGGAATTAAAATGGAAAGATAAATGTTTCACAGTTGGGAAAAGGATAAAGATGTGTGTGTGTTTGAAAAGTATATGTTTTTTTCCTTTCTTTTCCAACTGCGTGGGAGTTACAGGAGAGAGAAAATATAATACATGAAAGAAAATAAAAGAAAAGGGAAAAGATAAGTTGATATTATTATGATTGGACATAATGCGCATCTAATCCCTTGTCTTACACACATAAATTGCATATGGTAAAAAAAAATCACCACACAAGTGTCTCTAACGTAATTCTGGAAGCTGGACGTGTCCAAAGGAGAGAATGGGAAAAGAAAAAGGAAAAGGCAAAAACAAAAAAAAAAAAGAAAAAAGAAAGAAAAAGGAAAAGTAAAAATATTAGATTTTTCTAAATATAAAAATTATAAATTTAGTTTTATAAAATAATATTGAAATTTTATAAAAAATTTATTAATTTAATTGTTATCCGTTACATTTATAATATTTAAGAGTTATTTCTACGCATTTGTTAATAATATTACGAGATTATACGTATTAATTGATAATTATAATTAACTAAGATTTTATTATTAGCGGGTTATATTTATTCATTTTATAAGCTTATAGTTATAGTTATAGTTTTAAGGTTTTTTATTAAGTTCGAGTTCAATTTTAGGTATTTATCTGTATATAAGATTTAAGGTTTTCATACGTGATTTAAGTTTCGATCGAATTTCTAGAGTTTTTATTACTAATAATATATTCGATTTCATAATTTAATAAAAATTTTATCTTATTTAGTTTTATTGACTAGTAAGATTGTCTAGAGTACTTAAGTCTAGTTTACGGTTAAAACCGATCACTTTTAAGATAGAACACTATTTCCATTATAAGGAAATACAATGCCAAATATAAATAAGTACTACTATTAATCTTACATCAAATACTGAGAAAGTAAAAGCATAATAATAAACGTAAAATTGTTGTGGTGTTGTTAACCTTAATATTCCCCACATATTATAAAATTTTGTAAGTAGTCCTACAACTCATATTATAATAACCATTAGTGTCTTTTAATACGGCACTGCACCACATGTCATATTTAAGAAATCATCCTTTTATCATTCTTAAACCCCTACATTTTTAAACTAAATGTCTGGAACCAAGTAAAGTGTAAACAGCAAGAAACGCAAAAAGCCAAGGAACATGATTTCTTTGATGTTACATTGATTTCACTATCTATTTTGTAAAATAATACATCAAATTATGGATTAATGCATGAAAAATATCCACAGTTAAATATGCATTGCAAACAGTTTCATTATCTATTTTTGTAGTGTTACCTGTATTAGTTAAATGTAAGTATTTATAATCTTGGTGTTTTATAAATTTTTTCTACTACCTACCACATTATATTAACCTCTTTATTAAACTTTAGCACTAGTCAAATCTTTCTTGAGTGATATAGATCGTTAAAAAAGTATCCCACATGGAGCAGATTAAGTTGTTGGGAGTATTCCACAATAAATCCACATATCATACAAGCGCCAAAGTAAAACCAACATACTCCATTAGATTCATCTCCTTCTTCGTCCTTCTATAATCGTTGTTGCATACACTCTATCTCACTTTAATCACTTTTTTTCAACAAACTTAGGATTTAAGAAAAGATGACACGAGATGCACCATTTGAAGGGATGCTAATATCTATTATAATAACGATGCCATATAATATTTATCAATTTAATATTGCATGCAACGTATTAACAAATGACATAGTTTATAGGAGACGGGAATGAATATCGACAATTATATTAGAATGGATATATACCACGGTATGTACGCCAATGTGTTTTGTGAATTGTGAAAAAAAAAAAAAAAATGCGTGTATATGTGTGAATTTATGGGAGATGATGAAGGGGAGAGGGGTTATGAATTCATTGGATTTTGAATTTGAGGGTCAAACAATTGTATGGTTTGTGGTTGGAATGATAGTGTGTTGCATGACCTCATCATTTTTTTTTTTTATAGGGGCTTGTTTAACCTACTACGACTCGGTGGGTCCACCAATTAGGGGTGGTCCAACCCCAATGTCCAATTGGTGGGTCCAAAATCGGCCGTCTTTGGGTTGCTGTTCAGCATTATCAGTTCCGTGTTAGGACACACGTCCTACGCAACTCGTGCCCATATTTATTTGGGTGATATAAGAATATAAGTTTACACCATAAACATTATATTTATCTGCAAATATCTGATGACCTTGAGTGGATGATAGACTATACCATAAAGATTCTTGAGGGAGATGTTCAATACTTCACGGTGATTTTAGCCAAAAACAAAGCTTAATGGTTGGATTGGTATTTTTTAAAAGGGTAAATATCATAAATGGTATCAAAATTTTGTTTAAATACTCAATTTATTATTTGTACTTTGAAAAGATCAATTTATTACTTAATTAAAGTTTTTATAATCATTTTTACTATTTGAATTAATTTTGTTAAATATGTTTATTGACGTGAATATAAGAGCAAAACCAAATAGAAGGTTTTGACCACCTAAGGTTGGTGGTGGCCTATAGCCACTCATAAGGAGATGTACAACTTCCACCTGGTGGTCATTAGCTATTCTCTAACTTTAGGATAGTTGGAATAATTGCTTAAGGCAAAATGGGTCACACTTTGTTTTAAAAAATTATTGTGTGACCTATTAGTAGTTATGGTTTAATTCTGAATTCTTCCTTATATCTATATCAGTAAATGACTTAATTGAGTTAGTTTGGGTAGCAAAAATTGATCATGAAAATTTCAATTATGAAGCAAATCAATCTTTTTAAAATAGAAGTAGTAAATATATATTTTGGGAAGGTTTAGGTACTATTTATGATATAAACCCTTTTTTGACTCCAATGACCTCTTGTAGAATTTACTGTACATTATATATTTACATTTTCATATAATATAAGAGGTAGGATTGGGATTAATTATATCCATGAAATAAATTGTAGAACAAGAAGTCCTTGTACAAGCATGGAACAAGTTCATCAGAAGGATGTAAAAAACTAAGGAAATTATATATAATCCTCCTAAATTTAGAATTAGATACAGACTTATCCCTAAATTGTCAAACGTTGCAAATTGTTATCTTAAATTTTGATAAATTGATAATATATATAATATATTTTTTTAATTAATTAAAAAAAGTCACACTATAATAAAAATTTAGGAGTTTAAAGTATATTTTTATAAGTTCAATGAATGTTTCTATGTCAAGATCAAATTTTAGAGGGTCATTTGCAATTTTTGGGTTATTTGCTCATTTATCAAAGTGTAAGGAAGCGATGTACAATATTTGAAAGTTTATGGAGTAAAGCTATACTTGAGTTAATGTTGAAGGATATTATTCCTATTTTTCCCAAAAATGCTTTGCGATTCTCCTTGTGGTTTGAAGTAAAATTCCATTTATTTTTTATTTTTCCTTATATAATAACGCTAATAATAACAATAGTTAGAAGCTATCAAAGTCACTCGTGGATAAATTGTAAACGAACCTCTTTACTTTTGTTTTATGTTAACTCAACTCTCCATTTATAAAGTTGATCGTGTATTTCCAAATCCTTGAAAAAATATACTTTTAGATCTTATTTACTATTTTTCCATTTATTAAAATAATAATAAAAATACTAGAACAACAAAATACATAATATTAGAATCAAAATGACCATGCAAAAGTTTAAAATCACATTTCTAAAGATATAAAAGTCTAAATATCTAATTTTTAAAGATTATGGAACCAAACATTGTTATGTTTGCACTCGGTGATTTCTATATAGCAAATAAAACCATATTTTTTCCTTGAAGTTTGCTTAAAATGGTTGTTACTCAAGGTCCCTTCTAAGATTCCAACACCTAATTGAGACATTAATTTGGAAGGGCGGCTTCCTTTCCCCCAATTGTATGGGCAATGTTGTACCACCGGCTTGTTATCACTTTGATAAACCTCATGTAAAAAAAATACCATATAACAACATTGTGCCAATTGTCTCTGCTCTTTTTGATAATTGTTAATTAATAAGACATACTGAGTTAAGCGGAAGGAAGTGCTCATGAGTTACAAAATTACAACAAACTTCAAACTGCCATATAGAACTATTTACTAACATACAGACGGTTCAGTAGAGTGCGCTTCACCACGACACGTGTAAAATTAAGAATATCAGAAAACGGTTGTTAATAAAGACACGGCAGTTTTAGGGAGGGAAGACAAATTCTATTTAGGGTGAAGGAAAAAAATCATAAATTATGAATCAAATTGAACTGAAAAAACGATTTTTTTAATGAACATTTTGGTTATTGTTTGATTTGATTATATATAAACGGTTTATGATTTGATTTGGAGAAGTAAATCGAATTGAATCAAATTGCACCGTTTATTTAAATAAAAATATTTTCTTGCAATTGTTTTATTATTATTTTTTATTTTTTTTCATCAACCTGTATGGATTTCATCAAATTTTCCATATCTTCTTCTTTTTTGTTTTATTTTTAGGTAAACTATTAAGATTAAGTTGAGTGGGTTGCATTCGAAATTTTACATTTATAAATTTTCCTTTTCTATATTGTTATTTTCTTATATATTTTCAAATCAAGTATCTTACTTTGATATTTTTTACGTATTTCTCATTTCTTTTCTGGTTTTTAGTGTGTCTCTTTTGTTTTATTTGTATTACTTTTTGATGGACAATTTTACTTCTCTCTTCTCATTGTTTATTTGTTAGAATGAAATCTATTATCCCCGTGAAATCTATTATCCCCGTTCAATCAAGTTAAGTTTGTTAAAATCTTGTACGACTTTTTATTAGGTATTATTACATATGATAAATATACGAGAAATTAATTAAAAACATATGAAAATTCAATGAAAAACAAAACATGTTATTAGAGACAAAAATGTTTAGGAAAAATTTAACATAAACGGTTTGAAGCGATTTTAATTAGATTTTAAAAATTTACGAACCAAAACGTATAGTTAGATTTGATTTAAAAAAAAAATAAACTAAACCGTTATATTACGTTTAGTAAAGAAGGGCGAACCATTCCGTATTGAATTGAACCACTGAACCGAACCATTCTCACCTCTAATTGTACCTACCTTGACCACTTAATAGATATGGAGGTGTAAGAATGGAGCTTGTAGGATGTTAGTCTAGCATTAATTAAAGGTGTGCAAGTGGATTAAAGAAACCGATCTAGCTCGATCTATTATATCTCACAAGTTAAACAGGTTGAATTTATTTGGTTCAACTAAAAAAACCTTGACCATAACTTGTTTAAAAAGGTGGTTAAATAGACCGACTTATGGGTCAATCTAAATTGGCTCACTTTCACTCACAAATTAAATAGGCCGGTTATATTTGGCTTATTTTTTAAACGAAAAAAAATCCTAACGTAAACTCGTTTAAAAAGCAAGTTAAATGTACTTGCTTACGAGCCAAAACCATTTGAACACCTCTAGTATTAACATATACATCCTCTTCTATGCATATTATATGCTTCTAGAGCCAAGTCAATGAATAGAAAATATAACTGGCATTAATTATGTAAAATATCGAAAGAGTCCATTTATAGATATTAAAAATTCCTTTTTTTCAATGCTTTATTTCACTATTATATATATTTTTATTTTTAATATAAATTGATACATTAGATACATATAGAAGGATAGAGGAACCATACCAATCCATTTCGAACTTGATGGTTAAACTCTACATTTGACTATAGACATAGAAATACCTAGATTACATATGATTGCTATGACTATTATGGATTGAACGAGGAGCCTTTTTATTTGCCTTTCTCGCTCTTCCAATCGTAATGCGTGTTTCGCCTGAAGTTGAAGAAATCGAGACTTCATCACATGTCGTATTAAGTTCCAAAAATCAACCCTTTCATAGATGTCAATGGTGTATTGTATCCATATGCCACCATGTCTCCCCACATTGCAATCCCTAATAACAATAATAATAATAGTTAATAGTATTATTAAACTTTTTATATGGATCAGTTGGAAACAAATCTATTAATCTAAGTTCATTTAAGAAAGTCGACCGACATACATACATACCTATCCATAAAATCAATCCGCACGTTGCTGCAAGAAAGCATTCGCTGCTGACACTCTTGAAACTGAGGATGGCCAAACGAGGCATTAGTTACTACTACACAAGCACGTATCCATAATGAATGTACTTTGAAATAATCAAAACATCTTAATACGTTTGTTTTATGTAAAGATATAATTATAAGAGAATCAATGCTATCATGTATTGAGCCACCTAGATATTCATATATTTGTTCCACTGAAAATGTTGTACTTCCGTCTAGAATGTGGAGTTTGAATAATCAGTTTTCACTAAATAAATATATGTTTAGTTAATATTAGATGAACATGAACCGATAATGGTGTATCTCAAAATAATAAATACGTTTCAACACAATTATATCATACGAAAGTGTAATTATAAGAAAACTACGCACATATAAAGCCACCTATGTAATCATATATTTATATTTTTATAAGTCATATACTTCATAGCATGAAGTTAGAGCAGTTGATATTCACTTAATAATATAGATAATTAGATCAGTGAAAAAGTTAAAATAGACAATGAGAATGATTCACCAATACATAAAACATGTATTTGTAATGGTGCAAGCTCAAAACAATATAAATATCTCGATATGTTTGTTTCGTATGAAAGTGCTTACCCACACTCCACTTAATCAGCCATGTATTCATATATTTATTTTTCATAAGTCATAGTCTCCATAGAGAAGAGGGGTTTACCAATACATGCATGCGATGTTTCCATAACCATAGAAGAGAGCAGCCCAGGATGAGCCAAGGAACCTGCAAATTTTAACTTTTGTTAGGGTTTAAGTACGCATGAAGAAAGTTTTAGGACTCATTTGATAAAACCCGAAAAAGACACGAGGACGATACGAGAATTAAAAATTACCACATGAAATCACGAATAAACAGTGCCCGAGGGATCATGAGTCCGTTTCCAGTCATAGCAAGCAGCATGGAGGATGCAGATAAGCCTTTCACGTTATCAGGATTCATGAAATTTGTCCACTGGACATAGAAAAGGATGTATGTCTAGTGTCAGCAAGAGCCACAGAAGAGAATAGGATGATGTTTACAAGCAAATTTAACAGAGAGAAAAGGTGCGATACCAGCTGGGCCACTGGCATCCACATGAAGAGAAGGGTGGCTGTCCATCCAGATATTGCCCTCATAAACTGTACCCCTTTCTTCGATAGTTTGCCTAATCGTGCCTGAAATCATCATCAACCACCGGTTCATATGAGTCATGGGCGATTAGCCTGCATAACAAGCTCTACTCAAGCACAGTACTTGGTGCATGATGCATTATGACATGAGCTTAGTTAAAGGAGAAGACTAAATCAAAGAGAAATTACCGTGATAACAGCTCCAACAGCGATGAAGAAAGCGATTGTGCCGGGCAAAATGCTGTGAGGAATGTGAGGTACAAATGTAGACCACATGACCTGTTATCATCCAGGCAGGAGGGTCATTGGGAGATCATGTAAATTGCAACTAAACCGAAATGAAAGAGAAGGGGAAGAACAAATTCACTTACTTGAGGAAGAACAGAAAGTGCACCGACAGTGATGAAGTCTTCCCAAAAATGCCATACTCCAGGGTTGAGGAAATTGAAGTAGAACATGAAATTCAAAACAAGAGCAGTTGCAACCACCACAGATGCGACAAGGAAGTGGGGCAGCGGCATGGCTTCTCCCATGGCTAGCTGCGACACAACCGCGTAGATAGAAATTACACCCAGTGTTTGCACAACAACTGCCTCTTTTTCCCTCTTCTTTGCAAAGTAAGACAGCAGGCAAACGTTCCCCACCAAACCAGTCAGCATCCCCTGCATTGTTCATTCATCGATTAAACACTGATTTCCCTTGTCATTTGGTGTTTAGTTCACAGGCTAACTTTGAAATTTACTATGAGGGACATCATGAAGTAAGATGAGCACGCCATGGTATGAACTCATAAATTTCTACTCTGATAACATTATGAATTTGGCCCCTCACCGACATTGACAGATCTAAATTTATGCTTCTAAGTTAGACTATATGCCTCCTTTTGCATATCTTACTTTTCATGCTCCAGTATCGTTGGTGGCAAAATTTGCGTTAAGTCTGGTTGAATTCGGTTAAATTTCATCGGTCGAAATGAAGAAACAGAGCAACTTGTTCTTACAACTGACTCGTGGGGTTGCATAACACTATAAAATCCAAGGAAGAGAGTAAAATTACCAGCCATGGAACAGCCAGCAGCGCGGCCTTATTCCCCACCATGAGATTACGGGCATTGAGTATTATCTGAGGCATCTGAATCACCAGAAACGGGATATTCGAAGCGGCAGAGAACCGCGCTGTGAACGTATCCCATACTTCGAGGTCCCCGCTTTTTAGAAGTGATGCCTACAAGATCGGAGGAGGGTTTTGATCAATTCTAAGTAAGGTATTGTTATATAATAACTCACACGTTATCTGCAAACTTTTGCTGCGTTTGGCAATCTTAAACACAATGGAAATAGATGGAAATAAGCGGAAATGGAAGGAAAAGAAAAGAAAGGAAAGTAAAATCAGTTTTTATAGCACGTTTGGATCATTAAGATGGAAATGAAAGGAAATCAAACAAAAGATTTACTTTCTACACTGTAAATAAACAAAAATATTCTTCACTTAATATTTAAAACTTCATTTCTGCATTTCTACTTGGCTTCCAGTGGTTTCTCTTGAAAAGTGAAAAGAAATATTTTGGTTTTAAAAGCGAAAATCTTTCCAATTGTTTCTTCTGATTTCTACTGTTTTCTATCACCATTTTAGATAACTAAACATAAGATTTCTATTAATTTCTTTCCATTTCGATCAGTTTCATCGTTGTTAAATACAATATTAAACTGGTAAATAAAATGATTATCATATTAATCGTAATTTGGTATTAGAGCAGAAAATTCTGAATTCGAACTCTTATGTGGTCATTAACCCTATCTAGTTAAGTTATCTACTTGTGATTCTTTAATAAAAGCTCAACTAAATAGTAAAAGAAAGTATTATATAATAAATATAATAATTTACATAATAACTTAAGTTTAAGATTTTATATAAGAGGGTAACGTAAAGATGAAACATGCAGTACAAAACTATTTCATAGAAGCTAGCTCAAACAGTTGGCATGCAGTCTTTATGTATGGGGGAGTTGAGCAAAAAGGGTACCTGGGCTGAGTCCTGTAGAGTAGTAGCAGGTGGGCGAAGCCGCTGCTGCAATTCGGGCTGCGGCGTCATTTGGAGACGCGGAATATTTAGATACTCGCTGAACACTGGACTCAATCTTCGGCCGTTTAGCGTAATTTGAGAAGGATAGGATTTGCAGTTTGAATTTGGACGGAAGGTAGCAATCCAAGGTTGGAGCGAAGCCAGAGACTTTGCCATAGCAACGAGAGATTGTTGAAGCTCTCTCTAGCTTAATTAACTGTTCCTTCACTTAATTGTTGTTATAGTATTACTGTCAGAACTGAATTCTGAGCGTCCGAGATTGAGAGTAATTATATGACTACTGCCATGTCATGTCATGAAGACATAAAACTCGGGATTGCAAATTTGTGGGGCTTCGGGGGTAGATTGGAGAGGGAGTGAAGTAGACTCCACTTGCAGTCTTTAGATACTAGAACTAGATATATTGGAAAGTCTGATGTAGACTGTACACACGGTCCGACGCTTGACACGTCTAACCAATCCCATCACTTCCATTTTGGTTTGACGGCTACTTCAAGGCTGGATTTTTTTTAGGGTGTGCTTGGCCTGGACTAGTATCTTTTGTTATTCCGTTGCTGTAGGAAAAATCTAAACAAAAAACTTTTTTTTTGAGATTTTAAGAATCGTTAATAATAAAAATTTTACGCATACGGTATAATAACTTAAAAAAAATAATATGGTATGATGATTTTTTATTTAGTAAATTATTTTTATTTGTAATAAAATAATGCCTACCAACAAGAAAAAATAAAAGTTATCAATAACCTCGTTTTTATATTTTTAAATAAATATACTATAAAAAGATATCAATCAATCATAATAGTGATTGCATTTTTTCCCCCTCACATGAGTATTCAAACATTTATTAACATTTTCCAAACAACTAAAAAGATTAAAATTATATCTCTGAAATTTCTAAGAGTAATTATTTATCAATAATAGGTTTCATCATTAGATGTGTGTAAATAAGATTTGGCCAATGAATCAGCATGTTTCATAGGTTTGAATTAAAGTTTTTTAACTCATTAAAAAAATAAGTTAAAGAAATTCGACTTATTAAACTTATAGACTAAAATAGATTTGCTTGGATTAGTTCATTTAATATATTTACATTTTTGGTCTACAAATCAATTCTTTTAATTTAGGGTTTTTAGTTTATTTAAAAAGTAAGATAGATAAATTTAGCCCTCTAAACCATAAATCAAAATAAATTACATTGAATTGATCCGTTTAATTTATTTATGCATCTTTACTTCTCTTGCATATATTTTTTCTTTTTTTATAAAATGTATACAATTAATATTGAAAAGCATGTCTTTTTTGAGACGTATACAATTAATATTGAAAAGCTCGAAAATTTTTCATTTAGTAGCCCGATGAATATCTCGGGCATTTGTTAACGCGATCGATAAAACAATTAAAATGCCTTTAAGTTTGGCACAAGCGAGTGGTTTTCTTGTGAGAAAAGGACGGCATTACTTTTGAGAAATCAACGGTGGGCCGGTGGCAAATCTCAACGTCGAAACGGAGCACCGGATAGAAGGGTACCTTGTCCTGACCAGAGGGGACCAGTCTTTAATCGCTTGAATTTCATTGGTGTTTGGATTTTTTTTTTATCGAGATAAACATATAGATTGGTTAGAAGATCGATACAGCTCTTCTACACCACGATTGTTTCCGAAATGGAATAAAATAGAAATAGAGTAAGGGATGATAATTGTTATTTTATTTGATAGCCATTAAATTACATTAAATAGATTACGAATATATATCTAATAACAATAATATTCATTTATCCTAATTCATGACTTCACTGTAAAACTAGAGTTTTCTGCGTAAAGTATGGTTATATATCGGTAATAGCTATTGCTTTAGCTATAGGAAGAATTGCAGTTCCTTTTTTAAGAATAAAATAGCTATTCCATTCCATCCCGGTCAACAAAACTACTACCTTTCTTTCATCTTCAGTAGATAGGTAACTACATAAAGGCCTTTTTTTTTTTTTTTTTCTTTTTGTTTTTCATTTACTCTTATCTGTCAAAAGAATAATAAAGCATCTGTTGCTATTGCCAAATATAGAACCAATCATTCAAGAAACCAAACAACGGTGGATCATCCAACAGTTCTTCGAAGCATTGTACTTGAAGATGTAAATAGTGTTACTCATTGAATATACAAAAGGCCACAATGTTATGAGAAAAATAAGAAGTAAGATAAACATAAAATTTGTCGTTCTTCACAATCAAACAAAACAATTTACAAATTAAGTATGGATTGTAGGAAAAATTTTCCTTTTATATTATATTATACATCTAGTTTTGAGAAAAGATTATTATTTGTTTTCTTTATGAAAAGCTCTTTCTTTTTCTTTTTCTTTTTTTCCAGAGAATATGAATTTCATTTATTGAAGCAAAACGCAAGTATTTGTACTACTGATAAATAAACCAAAAGAAATGGAAATCTAAAAATCTAATCCAAAAATAGATATATTTACCAAATAAAGAACGGTGAGATCAATCAATTAAAAAAAAAAATCATGGGCTATCATAGAAAGAAACCCAAATTTCTAATTGGCAATGATTTCATACTGGTTGGCAAACAAAATAGAAAAAAAAAAAAATGGATCTGAAAATAAGAATCTAGTGTAACCTTATTTGTTTAAGGGAGAAATGGCTGTCAAATCTAAATGAAGACTTTTTTTATTTTATTTTAATTTTAATGACTAAAAATTACACGATAAAGATACCGATTATGTTGGTTGAACTGGAGATGGACGACCAAAATGAAAAGATTCTTCAAAGGTTTAATAAGGCAAAGGAGACAAATTAGAAAGGTTTTCTCTAACGCTGTCCAAAGCGCGCCATTTAAAAAATATCTTAGATATTCATGATATTCTCTTTTGTACGCACATGTAGGATTTAGAATTCTGAAAAGATAAAACTGAATTTCTTAAACGTAGCACCTCAAAATAATCCAAAAGAAAAAAATACTGATGTTGATGGATTGATAATATAATATGAGTTATTATGTAGTTTCACTAGATAAACTGTCTAACTAGTTCTTTTTTTAATTGAACCTGGTTAACTTAGCATTGAAATCTCTATTAAATTAACTTTTATAATAATCTATTCAATTAGATGATGGATTTGAATGGTTTAATCATCTGCTATATGTTAAATTTTTATTTATTGCTACTCCTTTGCAATCAATTCTAATGGGCTTATAAATCTCATTAATGTATTTTTTTCTCGTTACATAATCAAACTGTCAATGCTATTGTAGTTTAATAATACGAATACTAGTTTTTTTAATAGGATAGACCGAGTTCAATTCTCTCATGCTAAAGTTATAATAATAATAATAATAATAATAATAAAAACCATTGATGCAAATGTATTCTAGGAAATAAATAATGAAGGCATGAGCTGGTTCAGCTGAAGTGTCTGCCCCAGCAGGTATAAATACATAGGTACCAATTTGTTCTTCCAAAACATGATTCATGGTCCTTTTCTTTTGGGCAAAAATTTATGGGTTTGATGGTGGAGGGAAATCAGAAATGGGAAGAAGACAGAGGAAAACTAGCACCATATCCTTCCAGGCAAAACATGATATATGGCCATCTTCTGTTGTATTTTAATATTTTCTCTGAATGCAACTAGACCGCCTTAGATGTTAAACATGTGATGGCATACGTTAAAAAGCAACTTCATGAATGTACTATGCAAGAATTATGCATACTATATGCTGGATATATATAAATCGCTAAATAAAGGAAAGTTTAAAAAATATATATATTGAATAATGTTCGTGGGGATATTATATGAAGTGTATGCAAACTTATCGAGGTTAATTTACGCCGATTAATTTAAGAGCAATCCCTATTTTATATTTCCCATGTTTTGGTGATTAAAAGTTTTGAAAAATTAACTTATTCACAGTTCATTTTTAAAAACTTCATATATATCAAAACTATTGAAGTTTAGTGATATGAAAAGTACTTTTTAACATGATGGATTAGGTTCAAATCCTTATCCTTTAAGATGTATGTATAATTGAGTTGGCCTTAAAAAAAAAAAAAAATTCATATATGCAAGGTTGTGAGTAATAAACGTATACAATTATAAGTAAAATATAAATTTCTATTATTGAAAAGTATGAAATGAAATATGAAATAATAGCTATGAGTTATCCTTATTAAGTGCATGCAAACCGACATGAGTTAATGTAAGAAAAAACGTAAAAGCGATTCCTAATTTTTCTCTCCAAATATTTTGGTAATTGAATATGTTTTGAAAATTACGAACAATTAAGTTAATAATTATACTTGTTATTGATTTCCATCTACAACACATGTTAAAAATGCTCTAAAATGTGTATGGGAATAAAAATATTAGACCAGGTACAACTATTTTTTTCCTTTGAAACCCTAGACCTATGAGTTGAATTAACTCGTACTCTCATTCTCACTCTAGCAAGTTTTCTTCGCTACCATATGAAGAAGGGGACAAAGAAGAAAAGACTTTGCGAGCTAAGTGAGCTCAAATCCTAACTTTCAAATGAACATATATATAATCAAGGATTAGTTCATAACCATTGTTATTTCGATAATTAGAGATAAAAATTAAGTTTATGAGCAAACCAATAATTGATTACTGTCAATTCAATATTTATAAAGAAGTAAGAATTATGTATTTTGAATTTGACGTTACAATGAATGTTGATAATCATAATCAAACTTAAAACTACAAAGTAAGAAAAGTTGATTAAAATAGTCCAGTATCCAGTGGAATTGAATATGGAATAGACACTAAACCTTAAAATAACAGTGGCTATTAAATCCATGACATTAAAACCTAGATTTCATAAGACGAATTAAAACTAATAAACTTAAAATTAGAGTTTATTAAATGCTAATAAAAACTCTACAACTCATTTGTAATTTAAAACATATAGATATAGAAAGTGTAATGTTCTAGACACAAAGCATCCAATAGTCAAGTAACACACGTTAATGAATTTTTTCAACCATTTGGGCAAAAAGTTTCTAAATAGTGTTATCTTAATATTCTTTACTTAGGCTTTATATACATCCACTCAACTTCTCCTAAAAGACTTTATTCACATAGAGTACTACAAACTCTCTCTCTTAAACAAAAGATGTACTCATCGTGAGACCTCATAACAGGCTCAAATCTTTCCCCCTTTTTTGATGTTTGATTTAATTCATTTCTACCACCCTCAACCTATAGGAGAAATACCATAGCAATGTTTATTGCCTCCCATGGACCCTTTTCTTTCTTTTTTTTTTTCCCCTAAATTAGGTCGAAACAAGCCCATCAGTTTCTACCTTAGCTGATCCCTAAATTATTCACCTATTGGTAGAAAGTTGGCTTTAACACATTTGTAATGCCCTAAACTAAAAGTAGTCGATAATTAAGTAACAAATACTAATAGGCCTTTTTTTAACCACTTAGTCCAAGAGATTTTACCTAGCATTATCTTGACGTTGACATTCTCTACTTTACCCTTATATGCCGCTACTCAATCTCTTCCATAATCCATGTAAGACTTTATTCATATGAGGGATTACAGAATGAAGACGAGATTGAATAACAAAGACTGATTGACCCCTTATAAACCTGGTCAATTGCCTTTTATAGGTTGACCACATTTTTGTTGGTTAATCATTTCAATTCTCATTCAATGACAAATTTTCATCAAAGTAAATCTAGAATATAAGAATTGGAGTAGTTATTCTAATGGAATTAAGACAAACAACATGGAAAATAAGTAGATGGAATGAAATAGTTTTCAAATTTATAACTGTGTGACTGTTTATAAAACCAGGATGTATCATGGATTTAGAGAATTAAGGAATTAGACATTCAAAATTTTTTAGGTCATAGTTATAGTTATGTTGTTGTTTGTCATGGATTTAGGAACTTGATTAATGAATATTCAAATAATTAAATAACGTGTTGTTTATGCTTATGATCCTATATTATGGTTTGCCTTATATCCTATTATATCCCAAGGCTAAGCTATGGTCAATCATAGTCATTACTAATATAAACTACAGTTTATTATTCATCATATGCAAGTGGAATTTGAGCTATTCTAAATTTTAATTGTAAAAAATAATGTTCATTAGCGATTTAGTAATATATGCATCAAAATGTTGCATTTAGTTATATAAGCTTGGGTTAAGCTCTCCATGACACGAAAACCTCTTTTCTCTAAATATCTGTTTCCCCTTTCATGCCCTTTTGTTATTAATAGCAATTGCATCTATAATATCGAATCTAGCTCTTAGTTGGTTTGGTCTAACCCTTCTTCTATTTGATAACAATTAGGAATACCTTGCTAGTGTATAGGTGTTGTATCCGTATGTCTGTATGCACAATATAGTACCTCGCTAGGCTAGTTGCTCACTCCCTTGTGGAGAAATTATTTTTCAGATAATTACTTAATGGATTTAAAGACTTGAAGGGCATAGGATCCAAGCCTTATGTGTTTTTGTTGAAGAATATGTAGTAGAATAGCCATGGCTTTAGGTTTAGGCGTGACATATGTCATTAATTTCTTTTTATGGTATCAATCCATTATAGGTATAATCCACTATGAAAGCAGCACATTCCATCATTCATCGAGGCTTACACATTGAAATGATAATGTTCCATAATGCATTATTTTCAATCAGCATGTATGGTTCACACTTTAAGAAACTTGTTAGGATTTGTTGAGTTTAAAAGCTTGAACTTGTAGAAATGGCATGATTTTTTCATATTTATGACTTCGAACTTTCCCTCACTCATTAGGTTAGGATTTTGACTGAAACCCATCAAGCAAACAACGTAATTAAAATGTAGGTGAAATAACTATATAATTATTTAGATTAATGACTTCTTTCTCTGGTACTTAATGTTCTTTGATTGGAAAAGTGCTAGGCTCTTGTAAACCATAAGAATGATGTTGTTACATATAATGTAGGTACAAAAGTACAAAAATACTCCTGACTAGCACAACAAATCACAAGGCAATAAACAGAAACATAATCTAGGAGAGTAGAGATTTAATGATCCTCCGCAAATAGTTGCAGGTCTCCTTGATGGGTTTTTAGTTCTTCCCCAATATCTCCATTGAAAAACGTTCAAGAGAGTTAGTATACCGAACTTTAGTGACTTAAACCATCACAAATTTTCACCTAAGATGGGGCTTCTATCTAGATTTGTACTTGGTTGATAATCTCATCCTTCTAATTGATTTTGCTTCTCCTCCTTCCTCCCTTAGTGAGAGATTCAAGAATAATGGGCGGATAGTGAAAATGGGTAATAAAGGCTTGAATTTTATTAAGTAAATGCTAATAGGGCTATCATATTTTAGGTGAAATCATACCTTTTACCTTTCAAGAATATTTATAATACCCTTGACTTCTTGTGGAATTTTAGGAGTATTCTATTCATTTTGTTTTGGTTCAGTTTGGTGTATTGATTTTCAGTTTGAAGTGCCAATCCCAACCTTTCACAAACTTGAAGACAGTTAACAATTTTCAACTGAGCTATAAACATCGAAGGAGAGCACGAGAAACAAACATTGAGACGTCTTCACAATTTGAAAAAAGTTACAACTCTTTTCTTCTTCTATCTTATTTCATAATTCAAAATAATAAATTTTTATTTTACAAGCCCTTTTTATTAGCTATTTTCCATTCCGGATTGGATTCAAGGAACGACATAAGTGAAAGAGAATAGGTATTGAAGTCTCTTGTAATTTAATTGATTTATTCATTCCTCTTCTACATGCGGAGGCTTCAATGTGAAACTTGTTATGGATTGAATTATAGGAAATTGTTTTCTTTACTAACACATCATGCTCAACTAACTTTCCAAATGATTGAATAATTGAAAAATGGGATTATACAGGAATACACATTAAATACCAAGATTATGCATTGAATTTTTGGTTATAGATCCAAAATAAAAAAAGTGTTTGTGTCATGTCGTTGGAAAAGCCAAAGAATGAAAAGCTCATAAGCTCCTTACAAATGATTTATTTATACGGTCATAAATCAGTTTGTTAATAAACTAAAAACTACAAAGAGCAATATACATTGAATGTCTATCATTGATCTTGACAAAAATATAAGTCGGATGTTCCGCTCTTTTCTGTATGTATATACACGATCGAATAAGCTGCTCTGAAAAGGAAAAAAGAAAATAGAATGAAGAAAAAGATGAAGTGAAGAACCATGTCTATTGTTTCACCAGCATAGCTTCCATCTTTCTCTTTCTTGCAACATGTTTTAGTTTCTCCAGTGCAACAAGCCCAAGTTGCCGAACTCTTTCTCTGGACAAACCTATTCTGCAATGTCAATGAAGATGTTAGCATAAGCAGCACAACTGGACTAACTTACAAGCAAAATGGAAAACCTACATGAATGGCAGATTGAACGAACATCACTCAATTGTATAACTCAAGCAGTTGTAGCAAAGAAAAGTTAGAACACAAGTGTCTTGCATATCCTAGAAGATCCAATGTTCTGCAGTAACTATTCAAAGTCTCAGAATACTGTGTTTGTAGCTAGGTACCCAACACATTTGTTTTTTATCCGTCCAAGAACTTGACTAGTCCCGTTATTCATTCTCACCAAATGCTCATCCCTTCTCTTCATGAATCACCTTCTGTCCCATGATATGAAACATACTGCCTACTCATCCTTTCTCACTCTCATTTGAGCATCGACAAAGGTTTTTAAGGTCTTGTTTATTTTGAAGACGTTGAGTTAAATTGCAGGAGATCTTATGGTAATGGACATCGTGGTAGTATACACTCTGTGATGGTGACTAACGAGGTGCATTGAGAATTAAGCTGCTGAGTTAGAGAGGGGAGGGGGTATATCGTGCCAACAGCAATGGCATTTATCATGAGTGTCCTGGGCAGGGCACTAGCTAAATGTAAAACTTCTTATATTTTTCAGCATTGATTATATAGTTTATGCAAAAGCAAGTGCACAAAAAGGAAAAGATCTCCATTCTTAGACATTTTAACAAATGCCTTAGGGTACTCGTGAACATTTTCCTTAATATGAGCAGTCAGATGTGGTCATCAAGGACAGTTTTTCCATATTCTATGCAATAGACATGAGTCAAAGGAGAGCAAAGCTGCTATGCTTGTCGCATTTACTTGGAACGAACTTTAGGGGATAAAGCAGAAGGTTTTGAGTTGAGTTTCCTTGGATGTTATGAACTTGAAAAAACACGAGACAATAAATAGAAGACTTTCGCTTGCAGCAACAAAGTTCCCAAAAGTACTCATTTATTACGTACCTTTTGCTAATATCCTCCCATGTAAGACATTCATTATCTAGGCCAAAATAAAGACGAATGATTTCTCTTTCCCGTTCATTGAGTGTTGCATTTAGGAGCTTGTTTACTTCGTCCTGCAATTGTTGGTTAAATCAGCGTTCTTGTTAATGTCTAAAATATTGCTATTCTGATTAGTTACACTACTGGTAACTTATACGATGAAATGCCTGCCACACTTGGTAATGGAAAACACATGATGAGACCATAGACCATCCATGATTTTATGATCATCAACAATAATCAGATAATACAAGTCTAGGCTAGATTCCAACAGAGGAAGGTACTTGGTTCCTGAAAGATATGTGTTGCTAATCATTTAGTAAAGTGCAGGACCATGATATGTAAATGCATGATCTTTGCGTGCATCTAACAAAGGTGAGCCATCCATCACATTCTATCAACCAAGGCAAGAAGCATTTGAGGAAAACTTGTAGATCAAGCTTCAAAACAATAATGAATAAAAAGAGAGATCTACGACTAAGACACTATAACGACTTCAACAAATTATCAGCAAACTTACCCTAAGTGCCCAATCATCCACTCCATGCCATGGGTTGTTTTCCACGCACGAATCAGCAATGTACTGAAAAAAGAAAACACGGATAAAAGGGGTTAGACAGAAAGGGGTGTGTGTCAATACTGAATAACAGGACCTACAACAGGTGACAGCACTAATTCGAGTCCTCTGTGGACCATTGGCTGTGGTCACTTACACTGTGGTGTGTTTCTCCTGGAAGGCCGTTCAAAGAGGGAAATACATCCCTATCAAGCGAGAAAACCTTGCCGATGGCCTGTAAAAATGAAACTATATGTCAAAACGTGAAATGAATTGCAACAATGAGCACCAAAGGCAAGGTAAACTTCCTGTACCTCGGTAGCATTTCTGACTTTTTGCTGAGACATATTCAGGGACTCCGCAATCCTCTGGTAGGATAAGAAAAAATAATGAAGGGAAAATGTTCACATGAAGCAAATGCAAAATAAAGTGTGCAGACTGAAATAAAGTTATCTAAACTTGATCTTCAAGAATACAACCATCGATGGCATTGATGATAATTCGGTCACCATGCGATACAATGTAAGACATAAATAAGGTAAGATACAGGTGGAATTTGTCGAACTTACATCAATTGTTGGCGTAATACCCTTTTCTTCCAATCTGACCTTCGCATTGCGTATCAAACCTAACCTTTCATGCAAATGAGTCGGCAACCTTAAGGTTCTAGAGTTCTCAACTAATGCTCTCGAAACGCCCTGCGAATTTTTGAGAAAGGGCATCAGCATTATGTAAAGGATGATAAAAGCAGTATTAATAGACTAATAAGCAGGGTCATTTTAAGCATAAGGGAGAAGATTTTAAGAGATTGCAACAACTAATCATGTAATCCTCTTTCATTGGCAGGCATCACTGATTAGTGTCATCAAAGATTTTCAGACATACTGGAACAAGACTCCAAAACTTTCCCTGAATCATACAGTCATGCCTGGTGGAATGGAACCACCTCTCAAAGAGGAATCATAATGACTGGTTCGTTTTACTAGCTTAATTAGAACCTCCAACTTATTATTCTAACAATCTCAGCAGAAAACTGTGGTCTTCATGTATTTACTTCAATTTTCTTTCCTGTCTTGTTCCTCAACTCACACTTTGAAGCTACTCAATTTCCCGATTCCTAAACTTTGGTTATTGAAGAGCCATGTGAAGGCAAATTTACAATGCCTTCCAGTCCAACGCTTCAAACCAAAGATTAGAAAGGCAGCATAAGAGAGGAAAAGAAACGAATTCATAGTTGAATGAATTATCCTTAGTGAGAAAATTGCAGTATAGCATTGAATTTGTCCCAGCAAAGTTCTGAGGTTCCATAACATGTTCTATTTTAAAAAGGAAATACATATAAATACTAGTTTTACAGAAAAAGTGGAGGGAAAACTAACCTGACGGATCCACCAATAAACATAGGTTGAAATCTTGAAGCCTTTGGTTGAATCGAACTTCTCAATACCGCGTAGGAGTCCAATCAGACCACCCTATTTGAGGAACAAAAGCATTGGTATTGAGCTTTTTTAGGTAGGGAGCCTTTATTAGAAAAAAGCAGGAGGTGTTAGAAAAAGAGGACCTGAACAAGGTCGGACATTTCAGTGCCCATGTTGTCATATCTCTGTGCAATGGACATGACAAGACGAACGTTACACATGGTGAGCTTCTCTCTGGCTAAAGTACATTCCATCAACTTGGACTGCAGCTCGGCACGAGACATCTTCAATGAAGAAGCGAGTTGTTCATCAGAGGGATCACATCCAAGCCTTTGTTTTAGTCTGCAGGATTTCGTCACATGTCAATACTAAGCGTAGCAACTAACAGCTAGAATGCTCTTGTTTCATGGAAAATGTTTTCCGACCTTTTGCCAACATTTGTCATCACCAGTCTTGCAAAAGATCACAATTCACTGATGTCTTTTAGTGGCAAAAGATGGCGGGAGGCGCTCTGTTTTTCATTAATATTTTTGGCGATGATCGGCCACCGCCATCGGTTGCCACCACCAATTATAGTTAAAAGTCTCTTCATATCTAAGTATCTGGACATTACTGCCATATCATTTGACAACTACAATGGTGATGAAAGTTCGAAAACAGTTTTCCGTGAAACAAAAAGGAGAGAAGACCGAGAAAGAGCAACCAACCTGGATTTATGGTGCTCCAAGGAAAGACCGGCTTTAATTTTATTGGAGAGAAGAACAACTTGGGCGTGTGAAAGCAACTCCTCACTCACCACTCCCTTAACGTAACCCCACTTGCTGGAACCTCTGCGCAACAGCTCCGACGACTCACTCATGCCACTCAACACTCTCCCTCTCGTTCTCCTACTGTTACTGCTCTTATTCTTGTTATTGCTATTCAGTCTTCTTCTCTGGCGCGCCGAGAGACCGGAGCACGTCACCGGGATTTTCGAGGATTTAGGATTAGGATTCGGATCGAAACAGAGGTTCCACTGCGATTCCAGCATGGATTTCTGCAGCAAAAGGAGAGCCTCTATTGAATAATCAAGCTCCTGGCCCAGCTCCAGCTCCGACTCTTCAACCTCCGCAATGCGGGGTCCATCGAAGCCATGAAATAGTAAAGGATTGGAGGCTACGGTGCCAGCTACGCCTTCTTTAAGAGCTCTGATTCCTCCTCCGCCTCGAGATGACGATGACGATGACGATGACAACGACGACGACGAAGATCTCCTAGCATTTGCAACGACAGGCGAAGAAGAAACCTGACGATCGCTGGCGTTTGATGCGTAGAGGAAGAGCCTGTCGGTAATGTCGGAATAGAAGGAGGAGGAAGAGGAGGTTACCGGCCTCTTTCCAGCTCCAATTCCGACAACGGCGGTGGATGTGGCGGTTGCTGTGGCCATCATATCTCTTCTATTGCCACCTTTAAATCATAAATTTCCTCGAAGCAACAGCTCTCAGCTTTCGATAATTACTTAGATTCGAAAGCTTCGGTTAAGGTCGATCCAAACAAGGTAATATGTTTCTTTTCCTTTCCGCCGTTCTTTTTTACAGTTCCAGTTTCAGTTCCAACGGTTTTCTCTGTTTCTTTTTTGGTTTCAAATCCACTTTTCCACACAAACACTACCCACTCACAGCAACCTGCGCTGCTCCACCTGATTTTCTATTTCAGTTGTTTTTTCCTTTTTTTCTTTTTTCTTTTTTTCTCTCTATTTAATTTTTAATAAGATAAAGAAAAATAAATAGATAAGTTTGTAAATACTTCTATGTACTAAATTCTTTTAATGAATAATGATATCGATAAGAAAAGATATCGAGAAAGTTTAATTTAAATATTATAAGGATAATTTTTAATATTTTTATACCTTTTCTTACTATTTATTATATTTACTTTTATCTATCATTTTATATTTTACATCATGTATCACTTCAAAGAAAAAAAGTTAACGTGCAGATAGAGAATTAACGATAAATAAAGAAAAAAGAAAGATATTATAGGGAAAGAGATATTGAAGGAAGGGATGCTATTGGCTGGGTTGGGATATCGGGTGTTGGTTTAAGTGGTGCACAACCAGCCATTTGGCCCCCTTATTTCCCATCTCTCTTTTTATCTGCTCTTTTTATATTTCTTTTTTTAATATATATTTTGTTTTATTAGATCCATATGCATAGAACCCAATTTAGTGAACCACACACCTCATATTTGGATGCCAGAAGTTGCAGGCTTAGGCCTCTATCTTCCTATCTCATATCCAATCCATTGTATCTGTTTGGGCCGAATCAAGTTCCAAAGGATACAACATTGTCATAGGATTAAAACGATAAACTGCTGTAATAAATAATATTAAAATATAATGGGGATTTTTTTTTTTCTATCTTATAAGATAAGAAAACATATCGTATCAAGTAGGTTAAAACAACAACGAAAATAGTCAGTTGGAAAGAAATTATGTCACATTCCTCGAATGATGACTATTATATAGAGAAAAAACCCTATGTTTTTAAAGATAAATTTTAATTACATTTGTTCCATGTGCAACTTAGTCTCTCATATTTAAACTGGTGCGTTTGGAGTTTGGAACCTGAATCAGTGAAAAGTATATTTTTAGATCTTATATTCAGTTTTACTCTTAATAGACTGAAAAAAAAAAAATGTAATATGATTTTCAAAAAATGCATAAAAAAAAAAAGGAAAAATGGTTATATAAGAGTTTTAGATACATTTTCTAAATACTTAAGGGCTTAAGGGTAGAATATAAAAAATTAGTAAGGTTATCCATTAAACTGAAGTGAATATTAAATGTGGTTATTTTGTGTGTTTTGGTTTGATTCATGATTAGTTTTGGAAAGGTTTTAAATGGTTTACAGTTGGATTTATGAGATCAAACTCGTATCAAATCAAATTGCTTTTTGTTATATGATAAATAATATGTGACATTTTCTTAATTTTAAATCCTCTCAAGATTTTAGTTTAACCGTACTTATTTTTCTTTGTTTATTGTTTCTCATTTCACTCTCAACCTCATGGTTTACTCCTTTTTGAGTTCGTAAATAAGTTTAAAACCTAAATACAAATCTAAACGTATCATTTCCATGTTTAACCCATTTATTATTCATGTTGATTTTATTGACTTGAATTTGTTTATAATCGTATCATGTTCGGGTTCACGGGTCAATTCTTAAATCGTTAACGCCAAATAAGATCTATATTTTTATTTGTTTTTCATTTAGGACCTATACTTACATTTATACATATATTTGTTATTCTAGGATAATGGTTTTAATAATACGTATAATGTAGAGAAACAGAGGTCCTAATTTTGCTCATTTTTAAGAAATTAGGTTTTGAAATTGAGGAAAAAATGAAAATATAAAATCCTAAAAAGAAAAAGTAAGGAAAAAAATTTTAGGTCCTTTTAATGTACTTTTTCCATTTTTGTTGATAAATGCTTTAAACAGCCATTGATCTTATTGATAATCTTAATAGCATCTAATTGCATTTAATTTTATTATTTTTAAGATGTATATATAATAATTTTTTTTTTCCTGCAAACTACATTACATATTATAACAATTTAGGGGAGAAGGAATTTAAACCTAGTCCATTCCTTTACAAAAATAATATTAATTAAGTAATCATATAGCTTATTTGATACTTATTTTGATTATTAAATTAAATAAATAATAGTTAATACAATTAATTATCACATTTAATTAATGATACTATGTAAAATTAGTTAGTATATTATTATACATTTGTAAATTGAAAAAATATAAATAATTGTTATATTTATAATAAGACAAATAATTGTTTTGCTAATATTTCATCTAATAATACAATTAACTATTTTGATTTATTAAGTTGTAACCTATAGTTTTAGCTAAAATAATTAACAAAGGACAAAAAAGAAAAAAAAAAAGAAAATAATTATACTTTTAGTCCTCAAACTTTAGTAGTTTTTCTAATTAAGTGCTTGAACTTTTTTTTTTTTTAATGTGTTTTAGTTCTTCAAGTTTTCAAAAGTTTGCAAAAAAGTCTCTACCAACGAAAAAATTATCCATTCAATGACGAGGGACTCTTTTATAAGCTATTAAAAATTTTAAGGACTAAAATTAAAAAAAAAAAAAAAGGTTTGAGAACTCAAAAGTGCCCCTTACATTTTACCTTTCCTATTTACATGTATTTTTCACTATTTTAGTTTTTTTTTTCCTTCCCTACTTTATCTAAGGATAAAATGGTAGAATAAAGTCTATAAGCACGTTTTTCTTTTTTAAATATTTGTGCATCTAAACATTTAATTTCAAAGATGTGAAAAGTAGTATTTAGTATCTAGTAAAGTACAAGTTGTATAGTATAAAAAGAAAAATATAACATAATTTCTCGTATCGTGTTTAGTGCACTAGATTTAGGGTAAGACTTTATTTAAAAATATTTCATATTGTTTTTATATACAAATACTAAACTGGATAAACATTTTGATAGTTATATTATTCAAGTTATCATGCGTTTATTTTAACAATATTTTCTTATTTCATTTGTCATTTTGTTGTCATTGCCATTACATGTACACAACTACCATAACTATAACACTACCGATATTATTTGACTTTTCACTACTTGCATAGCCTGTTATAGTGATGGTGATATGCATTTATCCATTAGTAGTATTCATAGTAATAATGGGATAGTAATTATGTAAGAGCAATGATAACAATACTATAGCTATTACACCTAGGCTAAAGGTAGTGAAGTTATGATGGTGTTAGTGATGATATGGTCTAGTGATAGTGTTTGTGGTGTTATATAGGGCTTTTCAAATGGCAACAATAACAGCAAAGGTGGTACAATGATGGTGGTACAAGTGGTTGTAATGACTGGGTAAAACTAAAATGATGATGGAGATAAAGACTTTAGTATTGGTATTGTATTGATAGTGTTAGTAGCAACAATAGTGATAATAGTGATAATAGTGATGATAACAGTGGCAATGGCAGTGTTATTGATGAAGGTTATGACTAAGGTGAAAATGGTGTCGTAAGATCAATGTGATAATGGTGAAGTGGATAGAGAGGTAACAAAAGTAGCAATGATAAGGTGGTGGTAGTAAGACCTCTTTTACACAAAATATAAGATCTTTATCTAATTGTTTTGACCCTCCCATTTTTCCAAGGTGTTTAGGTTGTAGTCTTTTAATGTATTATTCCAAGATTGTGCAACATGGTTTGGCACTTGTGTGAAAGAAATTCATATCCATGCTTTAATCTTACAATTGTAGCCATAACTGTACATTGATTATCGATTATCTTAAAGAATTTATCAAGGCAATGAACAACTTGAGACTTTCTATTAATGAGACAGGTCCAAAAATAACGTAAGTAATCTTCAATCACTGCAAGAAAGTATCTATCACCAAATAATGAAGGAACCAAACAAAGACCTTAACAATATGTAGTGAATGAAAAAAATCCAAAGAACGATAATCACTTCTATTGAATGGAAGCCTATGCATTTTTACTTCAAGACAAGTCTCACAAATAAATTTACTCACATCTAGATGCTTATAAGTGTAAGCCTTATAATAAGAAGTTCGAAGTCAATACGTAAAGTTTAAGGCGATTAAGTAAGTTGTCCGATCAAATTTAAATTATACGACGAAATTAGGAATATTAGTAAAAGTGATCTCGTAAGTTTGAATTTAGGGAAATAAGTAATAAAATAATTGAATATTATAATATTGAATTATAAGCATATTATCCATTATTTATCGAAAATGCATAAAATGGGTTCCAATAACTAAAGAATCGATAAAGAGAAATCATATACATACTAAAAATTATAAAATAATATTTTAGAGTATTTACTGTACTATATATGTATTTACATGTAGGTAAAAATACCAAAAATTATTTAGAATACCTAAAATATGCTATAATAATACTAAATAATTGCGGAAAATTATACAAAAATCAAAGAAAAATTAGAAAAAATAAGAAAAGTGTGGAATTGCCCAGATCTTGGTTGTGCCATATAGGGGATTCAGGAGAAAAAATTACTAAAGAAGAATAGCACAAATAAAAAGTAAATTGGAAGAAGATAAGGGACACTCAATCACCTAAAAATCAAAAGCAAACCCTAAACCCCTCTATCAAATAAAAAATCACTCATTGCAATTCATGTTGGTCAATGAGCCATCTAGGAAAAATAGAGAGAGACTGGAAAGAGAGAGTTAAGAAATTTTAGTAAAATTTACTAAATTAGTATGTAATTAAGGCTTTAAGAGAGAATTCACAACCAAAGACCACTTGAGGAAAGACAGCCACCACCACCACACCTTACGACCACTGCCCCTCTTAGTTGAAACACTTAGAGCCACCATTGGTGAGTAAAAGCTGATTGGATAGGTGAATCCAATCTCCAACTTGATTTTGTTTAATTTAGTAAAATTATTAAATATGTTTATAAAATTATGAAATTTGATATTTTGAGATTTTTATGTATATAGATTTAGGAAAAAATATTAGTTTGATGATTTTATATTTGAAAAAATATAGTGCTTAAGAAATCTTGAAACTTGAGCCTATTTTTTATTTACAAATAAATGATCTAAAAAGTATAGTTTTGAGCTCAAAATTTTTATATTGGCTATTTAAAGTATTTAAAACAGTGCTAAGAAGAGAGTTTTTAGAAATTAATTTTCGAAACTTTTAGATAATTTTTAGGCCTTAAAATAATATATAAAAGAATGATTTAAGGCTTATTTTGGGTAATTTAGTGATAATTTGATGAAAATACCAATTTAGCATATAATTAGGTGTTTTAGAATATTAGTTTTTGGTGTAGTATGTGTTAGATATCTCTCATATATTTTGATGAAAACAAAAAGGGATAAATGCTAACGAATTATTAAGATTGCAAGCATTCAAAGGGTTCTCAGAAAGTTTAAATTCGCAAAAACTAAGTTGTTTTCAAAAACTTATTTAAAAGGTCTGACTTGATTGAAAAAGAGAATAGTCTAAAATTCTTCAAAAAGTGTTTCAAAAGCTTTATAAGTAAAAACGGTATAACAATTCAAAAGCTTGTTCAGAAACTTCAAAAAAAGGAAGAATTGATGCTCTTCAGAAGGTCATTCAAAAAGTTGCCTTAGAATATATGACGTTGAATTGTATCAAATTCGAATTCAACAAGACCTAGCTTTACTAGATTGGGTGTATTAGGGAAATATACTTAATCCTACTTTACTTAAGATGGAATCATGATCTTTGGGGATTATTTTTTAGCTAATTTGTTTTTGAAAAATCAAGATATGCACAAATACAAATAAGGATAAGGTTGATTTGGATTTTGTGGAATTTCAAATCTTGAATGTAAGTCTTATCTGAAAGTTGCTGATTAAGCATATCTTCTCATCAAATTCAAATTAGAAGCTTATCTGGTGGTTACAGATTGAAGTATATTTGATCTAAACAAGATAAGGAAAGTTATTTTTGAATTTCAAATTATCGATATCTTCTCAAAATATCTAAGGAATTATCTTTAACAACTAATAATTAGATAAATACAGAAGTGGAGATAATCTTCAAATAATCTTTAAATTAGCCGTTGAAAGATTTCAATATAAAAAGAACAATGATTCAAAATGTCATTTTTTACTATAACAACAACAACTTTGGAAAAAGTTTTCGCTATACAAAAGGAGTTATAATCGGATTCTACGTTTTGAAAAGTTGTAGAAAGTCTTTCAGATACTTTTTTAGAAAGTTGTACCGAAGTAAATTATACAACAATCGTTATCTCTCTCTTGAGAGCGAAATTAATTGAGATTTATATTTTTATTCTCACATGTAGAGTGGCTAGATAGGTAGAGTAAGGTGTTGTGAAGTTCATGTGTGATGAAAGATTGTAATCTTCTTATGATTTTGTTATAGTAGATTAAGTGAAATGGAACTAGTGAAGTAGACCGGATCCTCAACAATAGAGTTGGAAGAGAGTAGTAGATAGAAGGCCGAAACTCTATAAAATCTCAGCCTGATATTCTCCTTCCTTACTCTTTTAATTTCCTTTATTAATTGTTATGTGTTAAATTATTAAAACATCACTGTTCACTATTATAAGTTGTTAAGAGGGGTAAATTTGTTTTTCTTATATCGAAAAGATTTCAAAAGTTTAAAGATATTAATTCACCTTCCCTTTTGATATCTTACACGGGACTAATAATTGATATCAAAGCCTTATTTTAATATTTTTTAGAGTTCAAGATTATGGATGAATTAAGTAGTAGTAGTTTAACGGTTTAGCTTGGCAAGGTACTATTTTTTGATGAAACTAACTTTCCCTATTAGAAATTCAGGATGGAAACTTATGTGAAGGCATCGGATTGTCAAGCTTAGCAAATTATTTCTGTAGGAGATCTCAAAATTCTAACCATTATTACGTTAAGAGATGATATCATCAAAGCCAAACTCAATTCAAAAGCTAATAATTTATTGTTGAATACCATTGCACGATCAGAATTTTATCTAATTGCTACTTATGCGACACTAAAGACATTTGGGACACTTTGGTGCAAACTTATGAATGCACAGAAACAATCGATGATATAAGAATTGATTTGCTGATTCGATAATATGAAATATTTTAAATTCTCCCTGGTGAAGAAATCAAAGACTCTTTCAATAGATTTACTGTTATAACTAATGAATTGTCTTCCCTTGAAAAAATTATTAGTGATGTAGATATGGTATGCAAGATGCTAAGGATTCTTCCTAAAATTTAGAACGTAAAGAAAACTACCATAGAAAAAGTTTGTAGTCTAAAAACGTCAACCGTAAATCAATTGTGCAGCAAGCTTATGTCATATGAAATTTATTTTCTCAAATTAAAAAGTACTTTAGAAGATACAAGGAAAATGACCATAGCTTTCAAAGCCAAATAAATATATATTGATTCAAAAGGAGAAGATTTATTTGAAGAAGAAGATGAGGACGTAGCACTTCTAGCTAGAAAGCTTAACAAATGGTTTAAGAAAAAGGGTAAGAAAACGTTTACTAAAAGATTAACTACTAATAATAATCGGTATGTTAATGTAGGAAAGGCAATCAAAGAAAAAGAGGAGAAAAAGTTCAAAAAGGAGATTATTTGTTATGAATGCAAGAATCCCAGGCATATATTAAATACGAATGCCCCATGTTAATTAAGAAAATGGAGAAATTCAAGAAGAAACACAAATCCCTGATGACAACATAGAGTGACTTGGAAGATTCATAAATTGAATTAGAAGGTTATGAAGAATGTGAGGAAGCAAATCTATGCCTTGTGGTACTCTTTGAAGTAGATTCTAAAACTAATTTTGATTCTGATTTAGAAGTATTCGACAATATATGTGTTGAAATTAATAAACTTCTCAAAGCTCTTTCTAAGTTAAGTAGTAAGATATCTAAGCCTAAATTTGAAGTAAAAACATTGAAAACTGAAAAACATGCACTTAGTTAAGCTAATAAATTGCTAGTAGGTGAAAATGATTTTTTTAAAAATGATTTTGAAGGATTGCATATTGCTGGTGAAGCTTTAGACAATGAAAATATTAATCTAAAAGAAGAAATAAAAATTTTGAAGAATCATATGGATGATTTATCTAAGTTTATCAAGAATACGTTTCTCAAGTTTGATGAAAGTGACAAAAAGTTACAAATATTGATTTCTAGCCAAAGGATGGATCATTCAAAATTTAAACTAGGTTTTGAATTTAGAGAAACATATAAAACAAAGAAAAAAAATAATATTTGTTAAATCAAAAGATGAAAATCAAGAAATAATCAAAGGAAGAGAAAACGACAAAGCATTTGAACTTATTAGAAAGTACAACAGAAGGTTCTCTTAAAACAATGACAAGTATCCCTTTAGAGGATACAACAAAATGTTGAACAGAAGGTATTACAGAAAGAATCCAAATCAAAGGAAAGTGGTAAGTAATAGATATACTGAGCAGAAACCTTATGATTGTTTTTTTTTTTTTGTAATAAAGTAGGTCATATAAGGAAACATTGTTTTTACAAAAATTACAAGCTCAACAATAATCAAGGTTTTATTCAAAAGATGAGCTTGAATTTTTATGAACCCAAACTTCGTTGGGTTCATAAACAGACTTGATTATGCTTTGATATATGTAGGACTACGAAGCTAAGATAAAAGGAACATGGTGTCTTGACAATGGATGTTCAAGACATATGATCGGTGATACTTCGTTGTTCACAAATCTGGAATGGAAGAAAGGTGGTTATGTGAAGTTTAGAGACAATAGTAGAGATAAAATAATTACGGTAGAATCAATTGGTTTGGCACCTCATTCAATTGAAAACGTACTGTTGGTTAAAGGATTGAAACATAAATTATCAAGCATAAGTTAGTTATGTGATAAAAAGTATAGAATAGTTTTTGAACATGATAAATGTATTAGCTTTAACAAGGATGGTTTTAAGCTATTTGAAGGATTCAGAAAGAAGAATGTTTATTTAATTAAATCATCTGAAATATCATCTGAAAGCTATTTTATTTCAGTGAATGATAACGCTACGCTTTGGTATAAAAGATTAGGATATATGAACTTTCAATAATTAGAGAACTTGTCTAAAAAGAACTTAATCCTAAGCTTACCTAAACTATATACTCATGAGAATATTCGTTGTGCTGTTTGTCTTAAGAATAAAATGAATCCATCATCTCATAAGAGTAAAAAGATTATCTCTATTCAAAGACCTTTAGAATTATTGTATTTAGATTTATTTGGTCCAACTCGTACTCTAAGTTTAGGAAGAAATAAACATTGACTTGTTATAGTAGATGATTTCTCTAGATTTATTTGAATCTTATTTTTGCGTTATAAAAGTGATGCTTTTAAAAGTTTCAAAATTTTTTCAAAAAGAGTTGAAAATGAAAAAGGTCTCTCTATCATTAGCTTACAAACTAATCATGGTAAGGAATTTGAAAACTCAGATTTTATTTTGTTTTATGAAGTAAAAGGCATTACTCATAATTTTTCCATATTCTATACTTCATAACAAAATGGAGTAGTTGAATGCAAAAATAAGACTATCTAAGAAATGACAAGAACTCTACTTAATGAAAATAATATAGTTGATCATTTTTAGGTAAAAGCAGCTTCAATGGCTTATTATATCATAAATCGGGTATATCTAAGATCTTTGATAAATAAAACTACTTACGAGATTTATAAAAAAAGGAAACCTATGGTTTCATATTTTCACACATTTGGTTGTAAATGTTTTGTTAAGAAAACAAGAAAAGCTTTGGGAAAATTTTAAGAGAGAGCAAATGAAGTCATCTTTTTAGGCTACTCTTTGAACTTAAAAGTATATTGAGTATATAATAAAGAAATAAAAGTCGTAGAAGAATAAATAAATATCAAATTTACTGAAGAAACAATCCATGAAGAGTCGGATGATGGAATTCCATTTGCTTCAAATAATTAGAATATAGCACGTCTTGATTCAGAAGAAGGAAAGACATAATCTTCTTTAGAAGGTACTTTAGAAGCTTCAAGGATACTTGATGAATCCAACACAAAACCTGAATTAGAAGGTACTTTAGAAAATAATACTAGGTTTCTTGAAACACATCCAGAAGGTAAGTTATAAGGTTTTGAACACTTTTATACTCCACCATCAACTTTAAAATTTAAAACTGATCATCCTCCTGAGTTTATAATTGGTAATGTTATATTTGAAATAAGAACAAGATCGAGCTTACAAAACTTTGAAAATCATTTTGCTCTAATATCTAAAATTGAATCTCATTCGATTGATGAAGCTTTAAATGATAGTAATTGTATCTTAGCTATGTAAGAAGAACTTAGTCAATTTCAGAGAAATCAGATTTCGAGTTTAGTTCCAAGACCTAAAAATAAGTTAATCATTGGAACTAAATGGATATTTAAGAACAAACTAGATGAACATGGAAAAATAATTAAAAACAATGCATGGATAGTAGCTAAAGGTTATTCACAAAAAGAAGGAATAGAGTATGATGAAACTTATGCTCCTATTGCTAGATTGGAAACTATAAGATTGTTATTTACTTTTGCTTGTTTAAAAAATTTTAAGTTGTATCAGATGGATGTAAAAAGTGCTTTTCTAGATGGATTCATAAAAAAAGAAGTGTATGTTGATAATCCATTGGATTTGAAGATCCCTTCAAATCATATGATGTGTATAAGTTAAAAAGGGCTTTGTATGGACTTAGATAGGCTCCTTATGCTTGGTATGATATATTAAGTCAATTCTTGATAAAAAATGACTTTTAAAGAAGAAAAGTAGATACTACACTTTTCATGAAACATCATGGAGAAGATATGTTAGTTGTACAAATCTATATTGATAACATTGTTTTTGGTGCAACTAATAAAATATATTACCAAGAATTTTCAAGTTTGATGCAAGTAGAATTTGAGATGTCATTCATGGGTAAATTAAACTTCTTCTTGAGATTACAAATCAAATAATTAGAGAATGGAATTTTTATTTACCAAGAGAAGTACACTAGATGGATATTGAAGAAATTTGGTTTTGAGAATACCGAGGATTCTTCAATACCTAAGAGTATCTCAACAAAGCTTGACATCACAATTTATGGCAAAAAGACAAACGAAAAACTCTATTGAAGCTTAATTGGATCTTTATTATATTTAACTACTTCACACCTTGATATTTTGTTCAGTACTTGTGTGTATGCTATATTTTAGAGTTCACCAATTGAAACACACTTAACTACAGTTAAAAGAATCTTTAAATATATAAAAAGCACTGCAAAATTGGGAATTTGGTATCCTAAGAGTAAAAATTTTGATCTCACAGGATATTTAGATGTTGACTATGCGGATTGTAAAGTAGATAAGAAGAGTACTTCTAGAACTTATCAGTTCTTAGGAGATAAAGTTAGTTTCTTGGTCTTCCAAGAAACAAAATTCTATTGCTCTTTCAATTGCTAAAGCTGAATATATATCTATTGGAAATTGTTGTGCACAGATACTTTAGTTAAAACAACAGTTGAATGATTATGGAATAAGTTTTAAAAATATACCTGTAAAATGTGATAATACTAGTATTATGAATCTAAAAAAAAATCTAGTTCGTCACTCAAGGTCAAAATATATAGAAATAAGGCACTATTTCATTTGTGATCATGTAGCAAAAAATGATGTGAGTGTTGATTTTGTTCCAACTAAATATCAATTTGTTAATATTTTTACTAGGCCTCTAGATAAATTAAGATTTGAATTTATTTGTAATGAGTTAAGTGTTTGTAATCTTTTTTGTTAATTTAGAGAGCATTTTTATTAATTTTCTTTATTTGTATTTTTTTTATCACATGGAAATTTTTTTTTATTTGTTGCACACAACAAAATTTAAGGCCTTATCATGTCCTTAGTAGGTCCATAAAATCCTCTTTAGTGGGTCCATTAAGCTAATCCACTCTCTTACGGTTAAAGAACACTAACTCTAGTAGTTTAATTCTTCATATCTTATAAAAGCCTTAGACTATCTTTTTCTTTCTCTCACTTCATCAAACCTCTTCTATTCTTCTCTTTGTGTTTTTTTTCAATCAAACTCCATAGCACTTAGAAAATCTACCTACATTGTAGCTAAGGGGATTAAGTCTAAAATTCAAAATGATCCTAAGAATCCCATTATTCTTAATGAACAAGAGATAGACACCACTATCCTTACAAACCCGTAACCTAATCCACTCTCTGAAATATACCAAGATTCATTTAAAAAAACCTTAACCTTAAAACTTTGTGATGAACCATTAGAAGAAGCTCCTCAAGAAGTGAATCAAAAGAACACTTCTGAGGTACATTTTGAACAAATTCAGGAAATTAATTAGAAGGCTGATCAGGATGTTTAAGAATCTAGCTCATCTAAAGAAACTGTTGAATCTAAAGGTGCTAATCTTTTAAGCAAATCATCTAGAAAAGTTTCTGAAAGAAATCCTTTTGAATGACCCCTTATACCCAAACCATAGAAGACTCCATGAAAGTCTAAGGTTGTTACTCCAGTAAAGAAGACATTGAAAGCTTCTAAGACTGTGCAAAAGTGTTCGAAAGTAAAAACTCCAATCCCCTCCTGCAAATCAAAAGACAAACCTAAGAATAGATATATAATAAAAGGTAAAAATCTCTCCATCAAAGATTCATTTTATTTAAACTTAGAATTCTTTGATAAGAATGGTTTTTACTGGAAAGACTATTTGAATGGATTTGGTTTAAATGGTCTAGTTGATATGCATAGAGTAATATATGGAGAATTGGTACATGAATTCTATAGGAAGCTTGATAATAAGAATCGAGAAGTGTGGAAGTCAGTTGTACTAGGCCAAAAGATAGAAATCACTAAGGACATTTTGAAATGCTTCGGCATTAAAGAAGTACATGAGGATGAGAGCTTAGTCCAGATTACTAAGGAAAATTTATTCACAGAATTAAATGACGAAGTTGAGTTGGGAATAGGAAGAGATATCTTTAGTATTGAATTTGAGTTGTTAGTTAGAATTTTATATAAATTTGTCAACCGATTTGTATTGCCTAGGAAGGGTGGTACAACCATTGTAACTAGAAAGGATGCATTGGTTATTTTGGTGATGATAGGCAAGGGAAAGGTAGATGTTGTGAAACTCATGATGTGACATATATGGCAGCATTTGGAGGTTAGGCCATATGGAAATGTGTTGATGATTCTTTTTAGTTTTAAGAAATTGAAAGTTCTAGGAGAAACAAGTTGCCCCTTTTTTCTTTATTAAACTAGGTGAAAGAATTTCAAACAAATGGGGATTTATGTGAATGATAAGCTTTGGTATTCACATAATGGAGGAATTTTTGCTTATCCTTCCAATCTTGGAAGAAGGGTCATTATAATTGAAGAAAAAGGCAATGAAAAGAAAAGGAAGAGAGGAAAGGAGCTAGTTGAAGAGGAACCAAAAAGGAAAGGCAAATTGATTAGAAGATCAAGTGGTATTGAATTTAGGGAACCAACTGGTTCAGCTTCAAATAGTGATTTAGAAAGTACAGAAGTTTAGCCTGTTCACTACAAATAAGAGGAAAGCTTAGCTTTTGTTGAACAACTTTTTGAAGGAATCAAGAAAGTTATAGGAAAGATAGTCAAGGATCATATTACTAGAATGAATGACCTATTTAAAGCTTGGGTGAAGGAAATTGTTACTAAATCAAATCCAACAACTGATGACCAAGCTCATCCTGTTGTATTTTTTGAACACCCAGCATAGACACAACCAGCTAAACCATCTGTCCCTATCTCTAATCCTCACCTCATACCCATTGAACCATTTGTTCCTATTTTAGGCACTCCCCTCACACCAAAAAGGAAGAGAGGAAAGGAGCTAGCTAAAGAGGAACCAAAAAGGAAAGGGAAATTGATTAGAAGATTAAGTGGTATTGAATTTAGGGAACCAACTGGTTCAGCTTCAAATAGTGATTTAGAAAGTATAGAAGTTTAGCCTGTTCACTACAAATAAGGGGAATCCTCACCTCATACCCATCGAACCATTTGTTCCTATTTTAGGCACTCCCCTCATACCAAAAAGGAAGAGAGGAAAGGAGCTAGCTGAAGAGGAACCAAAAAGGAAAGGGAAATTGATTAGAAGATCAAGTGGTATTGAATATAGGGAACCAACTGGTTCAGCTTCAAATAGTGATTTAGAAAGTACAGAAGTTTAGCCTGTTCACTACAAATAAGGGGAATCCTCACCTTATACCCATTGAACCATTTGTTCCTATTTTAGGCACTCCCCTCACACCACCTGAATCTAATCTCCTTACTATTTCTATTTAACCAACAAATTAGATTGATTCCATCCCTGTTCTAGCTTCAAATACAACTCTTGTCATCTCTCCGCAATCACTTGATAAATCACCTCAAGTTGCTACACTTGTTTTCAATCCTAAAGAAAAAACATCTCCAAAAGGAAACACAGAAACTTTCTTTGTGGCTTCTACAAAAGAAGTCTCTCCACTTACTCCTGTATAGAACACACCATCATTTGATAAAAGCAAAGAACCAACTTCATCTGTTGTAACATCTTTTGAAGTTAATCCATCTCCTAGCAAAGCTCTTCTAACGTATTTTGACAGATTCAAACTATGTGCTAGGAAGAAAACTAAGAAATCAAAAAAATGATTGTCTTTGTATTTCCTTTACTCTTGTCTTGTTTTTCAGTTTTAGCCGAATTATGTATTATGATATTTTATTTTAATCCTACTGTAAACTTGTTTCTTATCATTTCTATTATGTTTGAACTTGATTATGATGTTTCCTTTAATCAATGCAGTATGTGTTGATAGACATTTTTGAATAATTAGTATGTAGATTTATATTAGCGGGCCTAATATCTAAGTTCGGTCCAATGACTTAATTTAGGGACAATCTCCATTGTCTCACTATAAATACTAAGTAAGACCCCTAGGTAAGGAAACCCCCTTCTATTCTCTTAACACCATAACTACTTGATATATCTCTCTTTACATGATCAAGGAACTAACTTAGGCATTGGAGTAGCCACGCTGGAGCACCTTTTGATGCCCTTCGTAGTCATTTTCTTGTATTGCAAGTGTTCATATATTAGAATGAGAATCATCCGTCAATAATTAGTGTTGTCTATAGGAAACATGTAAGTGATTGCCGCAATTCTTAATGTTATTTGGAAATCGACTAGCGAGTTGTTATCTCCTGCATCTAGTTTGGTGCAGTCTTGTTTCTCTATTTTTCTTTGGATCTGGGCAAATTCGCTTTTAGTTTATTGGTATATTTCTGGCCATTTGCTTCTCTTGGCTATATTCCTATGATCATGGATGTTCGGATATCTTGTATAAGTTTGATTATACGTCTTTGTATATGAGGACTATGTTTTGGCATTCATTTTAAAAATATTTATATACTTGGAAGGAAGCCAAGATTAGTTGCTATCATTGTCATATTTTTCCAAGGCACAACCATTATACCACATTTGTTTTTGGAAACTATGGGAGTTTCGAAGAAGATGAGCTTAACAGTTATCCTTCATTGAAAGTGTAACTGCTGTAACTTATTCATCACTTGGCTCAAAACCGTTGCCCTCATTATTTGGTGAGAATTAGTGGATTCTCTTAGCAATGGGTTATTATGTTCCTTAAAACCTTTCTGTGCTATGGAAATTCAGGACAACGGCCTCGAGTAACCACCGATGGGGCTGCAAAACTTGGCTTAAAACTTGAGCCTATATGGATAAACAAGAAGAGGTTCAAGGCTTTCTTTCCAATTAATGTGGATTATTTTCGAAAATTGATGAGGAAAAGCCGAAGTTGGATTATAACCGTACGGCAATCGCATCGATTAAGTTGCATAGATGGACCAATAACGGCCAAACTCTTGCATATAACTGATCTGCGGTAATGTACCTTCAATCCACATAATTATTTGGTAAGTCAAATGCCTATCAAGAATTGGATTGATCAATTGGTATTAGGCTTTCACTCCCGAACTTATCCGAACATTCCACTTCCCATTTGATGAATGGCCGAGCTATTGCAATGAATTGCCGAGAGACGTTCTACCCCTCGTTCCATTGTACGGCCGAGGATGTTTATAAGTTGCTTTTGGCATAGGAGAAGCCGAAAGAGGAAAAGTCCGAATTAATTTTACATTCGGCCACTCTAAGCTCTTTCACGGCTGCTTACTCCATTGGCCGATCTTTTCGAGCTGAGCACATTCAAGCAAATACATGGCTCTACTTTCAAATGAAAAACCGGCTTTTGATTACCAGGTTCTCAAGCAACTCTCATGGATAATAATTTAGGTTCAAAATTAATAGTGGGGCAATCACGTCCTGACATGCTACTAAAATAAACCTTGATTTTCGATATGGTTGGAGTGGATCTCGCACTAGCTCGTGATTTGCAACAACAGCATCGCATTACCCCAAAATTCATTTAATCATGTATATTAATCGACCAGCGACAATGGTCGAGAAGCCAAATATATTCCTCCGACATATTATTGAGCTCCATGCTCTGATCAGCAGTCAGCAACCAGAACTTGATTTACATGCCATCTACGCTTCAAATCAAGCTATCAATTCAATTTTTGAGCTGTGGTTTAGAGCGAATTCGAGCAAAAATTCATTTGCTCGGCCCGAGTACTGTACGTGATTCAATTTAAAGCCGACGCAATAGTCTCGGCGGAGCTTTACCTACCAAGCAGTCCACTTGCCAACCTGCTGTATATTACCAAGCGAGACACGAGCTCTTCCGAGTAGCAACTTTAGTCTGAGCCATTCGCCTTGTTAAACGCTTGAAGTCCAGCCTTTTTATATGCCAACTAATTTTTGTATTATGCATCTATCCCAAGGTGTCCAACTATTCTCGGCCCCGCAGATCTTAACTTTGTCATACTAGTGTATACCAGAAGTTTCGAGTGATAGATGCCGACATTGGGATATTCGAACTGCTTCTTGTCGTGGACAGCAGTAGAACTTCTAGTGCCAAGCAAATTCTATCAGCCAAAGCTTCTCTGAGTGAAGTGATAAAAGTCTGAGCCCCAAGCTCCTTTCAATCGAGCACCGATTTGTAATTTGGGTCACCCTAAGAAAATTCAATCGGCCTTCAAGTGCTGAGAAAACAAGTGCTATGGTCGGAGGCCGAGTGGTCGTGAATGTTCCCCAAGCTTTACACACCGGGTTAAAACACCAAGCAAATTATGCCGAGTGTTTTCTGTCGACCCACAAGGCAGCCGAGAAGCCGAGTACATCCAGTGGCCGAGAAGTATCTGTAAACTTAGTGCCAAACCATTTCGAGTGTGATGATTATGGAGGCTTTGAACACCTCGCTGAGCCGTTGTGTCCATAGAACGCGTTGATGCGAGCAATTTTAACCTCTGCTAAGTGAATGCCGATCCAAGTGTTCCCATGTCGATCTATTTGTTACTCAGCTAAATGAATGCCGAGATTCCGACCTCTGCTAAGTGAATGCCGATCTATTTGTTACTCGGCTAAATGAATGCCGAGATTCCGACATGACAAACACTAGTTGCTGAGTATGACGCACACTAGTTGTTGGGTATTAAGGTAAGCACTTCCATGGTCCAATGCCGAAAGCAGTTTAAGCCGAGCTCACAATAGCGGCATATTATAAGTTAATGACGTTTGATAGTGGCCCTATTTTCCAATCTGAGCTGTTCTATTACCTAAGCCACTACAAGGATCGATCTACAAATTAGATGTGAGAAGCACACATTCCAATCAAACTTTGAGCTGCTCTCCCATGCATGCTGACACATACACATCTATTGATCCGTAGTTCGGAACTAATGATTCAGGTTTAATCGATTCTATAGTAAAAGTATTTGAGCCGTTGATAACAACACAACAAATTTAACCTTCATACTGTCCTATACCATCATGGCACAGGACTGACCTCTTTGTTGATCAAAGATTGCTTATTCATACTTGCTTGTATACGTCTCTAATGAAATTGACCATGTATTTATCACATAAGTGAACGATACGGCCCATATTGGCCTATATAGGCTAACTAGCTTATTTTATGGCTTTACTCAGCACAAGTCATATCTAACTTGGACGACTTGCATACTTTCCTAGCTTTTTCAGCTATATTGGCCTCGTCAGGCCCTCTTACCCCTTCAAGCACTCCTTGCCTCTTTAGGCGCCTTCGCCTCTTCAAGCACTCCTCGCCTCCTCAAGCACCCTATCTTCCTTAGGCACATTAGCCTTTCCAGGCTTTTCCCTCTTCAAGTGCTCCTTACCTCTTTAGGCGCTCCTCGCCTCCTCAGGTGTCCCAGCCTCCTCAGGCACATTAGCCTCTTCAAGCTTTCGCCTTTCTAGGCACTTCTTGCCTCTTCAAGTGCTTTTCGCCTCCTTAGGCACCCCAGTCTTCTTAGACACATTAGCCTCTCTAGATTTTCGCCTCTTTAAGCGCTCTTTACCTCTTCAGGCATACCCGCCTCTTCAGGCGCTCTTTGCTTCTTTGAGCATACTCACCTCTTCAGGCATTACTTACCTCTTCAAGCGGTTTCGTCGCTCTTCGCCTTTTTAAGCACCCTAACTTTTTCAAGTACATTAGTCTCTCTAAGCTTTTGCCTCCTCAAGTATACCTGCCTCTTCAGGCAACCTTACCTCTTTGAGTCTTCACTTTTTTAGGCATACCAATATTTATAAGTGCTCTGGTTACTCTCACTTTTTGCCTCTTCAAGCCCTCTTACCCCTTTAAGCACTCTTCGCCTCTTTAAGCGCCCTTGTCTCTTCAAGTACTCCAACCTCTTTGGGTTTTCATCATTCTAGGCATACTAATATTTATAGGTGCTCCAGTTACTCCTGCCTTTTGCCTCTTTAGGCCATTGCTTTTTCAAGAACTTTAGCCTTTTTAAGCTGTGATTATAAACTTTTCAAGAAATCCTACTAAATCAACCTCCTTGAATACTTTCTTTTTCGACTTGGTCACCAAAGATAGTGGAGGACAAGTGTTAATAGGTATTTTTAGATAATTATTATGTGAACTTATATTAGTGGGCTCAATATTTAAGCCCGGTTCAATGACTTGGTTTAGGAATGATCTCCATCGACTCACTATAAATATCAAGTAAGACTCTCAACTAAGGGGACCCTCTTCCATTTTTTCAACACCATAACTACTTGATATTTCTCTCTCTACATGATGAAGAAACTAACTTAGGCATTGGAGTGGCTGCGCCAGAGTACCCTCTGGCACTCTCCGTAACCGTTTTCTCGTGTTGCAGGTGTTCATATACCGGGATGAGAATCACCCATTAATAATATGATCTTTTATTTTTATTATCTTTTTAATCATTCTGCACATTATATAAAGATTAAGGGGGAGTTCATTCTACTTACTGTATATTAATCAAGGATGATAACAAAAAAGGGGGAGAAAAAAAACAAAAACAGTTATGGTCTGCACGTTCTACGACATGATTATTATGTGATTGTAAAATGTGAATTTTCTTTTTGACTCTTGCATTTGGTTTTATAATAATGTTTATATTTTGATGATAACAAAAATGGATAAATGCTAACGAATCATTAAGATTGTAGGCATTCAAAAGGGTTCTTAGAAAGTTTAAAAATTGCAATCTTAGAAAGTTTAAATTTGCAAAATTAAGTTGTCTTAAAAAACTTATTCAGAAGGTCTGACTTGACTAAAAAAGGTAATAGTCTAAAATTCTTCAGAAAGTGTTTTAGAAACTTTATAAGTAAAATTGATATAGCACTTTAGAAGCTTGTTCAGAAACTTTAAAGAAAGGAAGAATTGATTCTCTTTAGAAGGTCATTCAGAAAGTTGCCTTGGAAATATATGACGTTGAATTGTATCAGATTCAAATTCAACAAGACCTAGCTCCGCTAAATTGGGTATATTAGGGAAATACACTTAATCCCATTTCACTTAAGATGAGAATCATGATATGCACAAATACAGATAAGGATAAGTTTGATTTAGATTTTGAGGAATTTCAAATCCTGAATATGAGTCCTATCTGAAAGTTGCTGATTCAGCATATCTTCTCGTCAAATTCAAATCAAAAGCTTATCTGGTGGTTACGGATTGAAATATATCTGATCTAAATATATCTAATCTAAATAAGATAATGATAGTTATTTTTTAATTTCAAATGATCGAGATTTTCTCAAAATATTCAAGGAATCATCTTTAACAACTAATGATTAGATAAATACAAAAGTGAAGATAATTTTTAAATTAGTTGGAAGATTTCAATAGAAAAAGAGAAAGGATTCAAAATGTTATTTTTTACAATAACAACAACAACTCCAGAAAAAGTTTTCACTATGCAAAAGGAGCTATGATTAAATTCTATCTTCTGAAAAGTCACAGAAAGTCCTTTATACTTTTTCAGAAAGTTGCATCGAAGCAAATTATACAACAATTGTTTTTTCTCTTGAGAGTGAAATTCATTGAGATTTATACTTTTATTCTCACCTATAATTTGTAAATCTTATTTTTCTGTTTGTTTGTTGAGAAGTTAGCTTGTACTCTGTAGATCTGTATTATCCTAAATTGTAGAAAGGTTAGATAGGTATAGCAAGGTATTGTGAAGTCCATGTGTAATGAAAGCTTGTAATCTTTTTATGATTTTGTTATAGTAGATTAAGTAAAACGGCATTTGTGAAATAGATGAGCTCTTCAGCAATAGAGTTAGAATAGAGCGGTAGGCAAAATGCTGAAACTTTATAAAATCTCAGTTTAATATTTTCTTTCCTTACTCTTTTAATTTCTTTTATTAATTGTTATGTATTGAATTATTAAAACATTACTTTTTACCATTATACGTTGTTAAGATGTATAATTTTATTTTTCTTATATTGAAAATTTTTCAAAAGTTTAAAGATATTAATTAATCTCCTCCTCTTAATATGTTATAAGAGACTAACAGTATGATATTTGTAGTATTTAGAGTGTTAGATATAATTATTATGTATAATACGTAATATATATGTATAAATTAATAATATGTGAAATTGAAAATGTAATAAATATAAAATATTAGGTTAAAATTGATAAGATAATAATAATAGTAAAATACAATAAATCTGATATGAAACTTAAATTTAGCAAATTATATAAAAAATGTAAATCTTTATCACATCGGGAGCAAATTTGTTAGTTAAATTAGAATTAGAGTATACCGTACGAATTAGAATACTAGTTAAGGGTTAAATATGATATTTAGGATACTCGAATATAATATAATTAATTTCACATTATGATTTAGAATGAGTTATTGGGGTTCACATATAACACCATAATAAAAAATTGAATTCTAACCTAAATTGAAAACTGATTCCAAAACTAGCCTAGAATAAATCTGTAATAAGTAACATATAAATATTTGGAAAATTGAGTTAAAACGTAATTTAAAGTCTCTATGTCATAAAGATATAAATATTAAAAGAAAATTTATATTATAGGGCATATAGAAATTAGTTGACCTGTAACAAGTCGAGTGAGCGAATCGGGGATTTTAGGTGAGTTGGGTTCAATACATTGTTGTATTTTGGAGTACTGTATTAAAGTACTCGGAGGCTTAGGATTGTGTGTAATTGTGCTTGTAAATAGTCATATGTGCATGTGCTTGTGTATCTTTGATTGCTTGTTGAAAACCGATGTTGTGTTTTGATGGTTTATTGTAAATTAAATGGAGTGAGATTGTTTGGTCACTCTAAACCAAACTTAATTATTAGTAACTTAAATATCTCAATTAGACATGCATTACAACCTTTTAGGAGATAGTTAGGATCTTCAACCAAATATCGATTGTTCCAAAAAAGATAGTGTTGTATAGCCTAATAGTCTTTTCTTCATTCTTAGTTGAACCAAATGACAAGAGAGGAGATCATGATAAGGATGAGGGTAATGGTTCAAAGGAAAGTCATGGGGGGAGCGGTGTTTTTATTGTATAAACTTAAGTTTGATTGTGAGCTGTTGCATAAATATTGAAACTTCTCAACCTAGATTAAAGCGGGTGAAATTGTTTTGATTTTATAACGAACCAGACTACTTTATGTAATGGCATTTGTGTGTTGCATTACATTTAATTAATTGTTTAAAAACCCTATTTATATTTATTATGCATTCTTAAGTCTTCATCTTGATTTACTAAACTGTTGGTTGCTTATACTCTCATAGATTTTCTTGCAGGTTTTAATTAGGATGCTATGATATAACTATCATGAGATTAGTTTTTTTTTTTTTTAAGTGTCTTGGGGGAGTAAAGATCAAACTAGTTGATTAATCGAGATCTTTAGTGTTTTATTATTAATTCTTAGGTTTATGTACTGGTTTTGCAATACTTTACCTATCAAACTACTATGGCATGTAAATTTTTCTTAGGATTGTAAGACAGTATAAGTATCTTTATGTAATTATGACTTAAAGTTTCTGGTTGTATATATAAATTTTATCAATAATTATGAATAAGTTGTGTTGATAGTCGGTTTTTGTCCACCTGTCTCATCCGTCTCACTTGTCCATTTAGTTACCGACAAGTAGTGTAATCTATATTCTTGGCAGATTGTCGAATGATCTACATTCTCGATACTACACCGAGTAACACAGATCCATTGCTGATTTGAATTCAAGTTCATGGCTTGAATAGTTATCACAAGTATTGTTATATATTGCTTGCTCTCCTTACATTTAAGGAAAGGTATTTGATCAATAAACTTCTACGTGTCTCAATAGTTATTCCTATAACTGCTCCTTCAAACATGACAATTTCTTATAAATACAAGAACGAAACTCCATAAGAGGGACTTGATAACTCTAAAACTCTTTACTTTACTCTTCTCACACCTACTTACTAACTTAGGCATTGGAGTGGTCATATTGGATTAACCCTAATACTAAGTATTTTTCTTATTTTTATAGGATATTTCCAATCCCCAAAATTCACCAACAACAAGATGTTTACTTCAAAGTGAGGAGTCATAGATATCTTATGTAAATTATATCAATGATAGTAACTATGAGGTCAGTTATTATTATAGATTGGTTCATACGATAGGATTGTTGTGACTTTGCCACTTTAGAGTGTAACGACAAGCATCTAGATGTTGAAGTTTAGACAATTTCATATGACCTAATCTATTGTGTAACAATTGAATTAAGTCTAATTCATATGAAAATTACTGACAAATTATGATATAATATGTTATTTAAGGAAATAATACCTTGCATGACATTAGACTATATAATGTACAATTCATTGGAAGCTTTTGCTGATGTAACAATTCCATTTTGCTAGTCTTGAAAAATGAGAGAAGAAGAGTTAATTTTGGCAATTGAATTGTTGTCTGCAAGTGCCTTACCTATTGAGAGTAGATTATGTTTGAAATTTGGAACATAAAGTACATTTTGAAGAGTTAAGGATGTATAGATATGAACAATACCCACAAGTTGAATCTTTTCTATTTTATCATTAGGTAAGCTAATTGATATTAGTTTAGGTAATCAATGAATATCAAATAACAAAGATTAGAAGGGTATCATATGGTCCGTAGCATCTGTATCAATAATGTAGGAATGAAAATTGTTAGTCTCAACATAAAAACATAAGAATGAATGAGACTAACCTCTAAAATTAATTGTATAATCTATCATTTGCTTTTCTTCATCAACTTTAGCACTTCTTGACAAACATTATGGAGAAGTATAGCATCCTCAATTGAACAACATGCTTCAATACCATCTTTCACATTGTCTAAGGGCATACACATAGAAGCACTAGCACTTGTATTCAACATAGCATTCAAATACTACTAATCTACGAAGACATGAGCTACTACTCTATTTTGTTCTCTTCTAACTTTTCTTTTTTTGTACTACTTTGAATAACCGATCAATTGAAAATAATTTTCAATTATACAACCATCACCTTTACAAAATTTCTAAGTTAGTTTACTATGATTGATTCCTTTTCCTCTATGCCTTTCATTATTCCTTTTATTAAAGTCTGTTCTTTTCATATTAAAAGTAGTAACATTAGTTTTAGAGGAACTAGTCAATTACTTTTGCATTTCGACTTATTAAATCAAGTAATAAGCCTTGTTAACTACAAGAAGAGGATCCATAGACAATATTTGACTTGTAATGGACTTGTATCCTTTGTTTAGTCTTGTTAAGAATTGAATTAATTAATCACGTGACTCAAATTCCTTAGTTCTCTCCTTTAATCGACATATGCAATATTCAATCTTACCACTTCACAAGATAGATAGCTATATAGAACTTGTAACTCAACCTAACATCTCTTGACTTTGTTGTTATATACTCTTACCAACTGATTTAGCTATTTAATATTGCTAAGATTATACCATAATTAAAAAATTAGAGGTGCATTGCCCTGTCCATATTGTTGTATTATCTTTGACCATAATTCATATCCCAATCAAGTATATAGATAGTTTTGAGAAAACTTAGCATTGAGTTTAGAATCTAACAAGATCCTAATCATACCTAATTCATCTAATCAGGTCAATTCTGATTAGTTTTCACAATACTTCCATCGGTAATTATAGCTTTAATTTTGCACCTAATCTTAATTTAGTTGATTAATTCCATACAAGATAGTTTATTTCACTGAAAATAGTATTTTCAATCACCATACTACGATTATTAGATCTAGAAAGAAATAGTGGATTTGTATTTACTTGACCTAACTTGATGAGTACGAATTGAACCTATTTAATTATCAATTTTCAATGAACAAAGAAAATAGAAAAATGAACACAATGATGCAGATTGTATTGTTAAGCTTTGGTATCATGGGAACCAATGTAGAAATCCTCCATGGATGAATAAAAAAAATGATCAACAACTGTTTGTATTGTGTGTAGTTCGAAATGAAATAGTGAAAATTGAGTTGAATAAAAGTAACTCTATTACGGGACTATTCATATCATTATTATAAAGACTAGTTGAAAATACATGTCAGAATATGCAATCGCTAATAAATATTACATGACAAGTGGAAAATAAGTTGAATAGTTTTCATAGAAGTTTTGTCTAATACTAAAATTACTTTGAAAACTAGATATAATATAATAAATCTTGTCTTATCTAATACTTTAAAAAATTACAAACTATTCATTAAAACACTATAAGTTGCATTTGGAATTTACCCTTTTCACTGTCTTTTAATATAATAACAATCGATCAAAATAAATAAAAATATTTATCTTAATTTCCTTTATCAATGTATACCTAAACATAAATAGAAAATTATAATCGCTTTATACTTATAATTATTAGCTTGATTTCTACCTGTTCCTCTATTTAGATATTGTTGATAGGAGAAATGAGGGATAGGAATAAAATTGTAATTATTAAAGAATAAAATATAAAAATAATAATAATTATTTTATTTGATTATATTTAAATTAATATTGATAATTAAAACTATATCCAATATCCTTTTATATTGGAGCAATTGCGCATAGCGAGTAGCAATAACTCCGCTCCACATAGATTATGAAGTCACGTGCTCAGGTTAACCTGGGAGCCTGATACGCAACACAAGACGACATAGCCACGGTTTACAGAAAGAACGAAAGCAGCTTTTACGGAGGTAGGAGAGTCACCAGAAGGGTCGAAAGCAGAGGCAGTTGGCACTAGATATGGCTTGTATTTCTAATGTGATGGTGAGGCCGTGTATCTTCTCAGCCTCCCGGATTCATCTATTTCATTGTCAAGCTCAAGCCGCCCTAAGTATTCTTCAACAAAGTCGACCCTTTGTCCGCCGGAGCAACAGCTCGATGGTCGCAGCCCAATCTTTGCGTGTTGGTGGTGGTGACTGGACTAAAAGGACCGGGACTAGGACGGCGATAAGCCCTTTGGGTTTAGGTTTTGGTGGTGGGAATCAATTTAGCGTTGGAGCCTCCCACGTAAATGATGCTGGATCCATTGACTCTCCTCTCATGCAATCGATGGAGAAGAAAGTAAATTTTCTTTTTGATTGTTTCACGACTGACTAAATCCATGACTGTTAATTAGCTCATACGTAGCGCTGTTGATTGGTGATTTTGCCCTCTTTTTTCACTTAGCAAGTTGCATTTGGCTTGAACAGATCAAGGAACAGCTGAATGCAGATTCAGTGATCGTGAAGGATGCTTATGGTGATGGTCGGCATGTCAGGTGAGCTATTTTCTCACCAAACAAATGCGTTGCTGCTCCTTTTTAGATATAGGCACACCGCGTGTTTATTCTATGCATTTTCATCCGCACCGATTGTGGTTTGGCATGTAAACTGAGATAACACCAATTTTGTATGCTGTTTCTTATCATCTGTTTTAATCTCCCTTATTGTGTGCGGGGATAGGACTTGGGTGTCATTGTTGTTGTAATTTGTGAGGATTCCAAATCTTCATGTCATCATTTTAACTTTTTCCATCCCAAAAGTCCCTTTGGAAATAGTCTTTATAATCGCATTATCTAGCAGATGTCTGTTTATAAATATGGGCAACGTGATATCTCAATTGGAAGAATTCGAGATTTTGTTTAGTGTTTCATGATAGTATACCTGTTATGGAAAATAATATTATTTTCATTGATAGATGTAACCAGAGCCAAGAGGAAGTTTCTATCTTGAACGAATGCCTCTAAACAATGTGCAACAAATGTTGAAATCAGGACACATAAGTCGGTGCGATAGGAACCAGCTGTGATTTTTGAAGAAAACTAAAGTAATTTTGTTGATTTTAAAGAAAAAATTCAATTACAAACCCTAATCTCTCTGTAAAAGAGAGCCATGAGCTAAAAGCTCATACACATGAGCACAATTGCTCATAAAAACTAATTCACAAGTTTCTAACAAAATGTCCACCCTCTCTTATTAACTAATATCCTCTATTTATAGTATTTGACTAATAACTAACTATAGAAGCTTCTAGACACAAACACAGCAAAACAACTGTACATCACACCATACCTAAGTAGCACATATACCTCACTACACATTATGCTGCACATCACATGTACAACACATTACTATACAGTAGCACATATACATATAGTTCTCTTTTACAAAGAGATTAGGGTTTGTAATTGAATTTTTTCTTTAAAATCAAGAAAATTATTTTAGTTTTCTTCATAAATCACAGCTGGTTCCTATCACAGTGGGCTCTGAAGAGTGCTATTGATCGATGTAAGAAAAACCCCATTTGGTGGATAGATTCTCTTCAATGAAATTTGTATTTTGTCCTTGGAGCATCCTGATAGAGCTGCAAGAGCAGCTTAGCTTGTTGGATTGCTCAAAGTCATCACCTTGCTCTTCCTCAAAGGCACCATGAGGCTAGAGGCTGCCACAAACCATAGAAAAGTACAAAATTTTGGCAATTGATTATGACCAGTATGCCACCATACAAAAAGTGAGAGAAGTATGGCTTTTGGATTGCTACTCACTCTAACCCCTGTAAATGCCTACAAATGAAGCTTAGTTCAAAATTCTAGACATTGCCCAAATGAACAAGAATAGAGATAGAAGATCGTCCCTCAAGCCTCTTGATGCTATGTAGAACTTAGTAGGCTTCTCTCTAACTATTAATGGAAAGGAAGTGGTGGAAATTCTTGGATCGCTCTACTAATGCCCCCCGATTGTATTGTCAAAAACCAGTTTGGTTATATATTGGGTAAAATTGCAAAATTGCAAGACACCCTCTCATGTTTGCTTCATGTTCATTTAACTCTCTTGTTTTTGAAATTGTGTGTTTAGACCCACAAATCATTAAGAAAGTACATTTAGATTCCTATACGATTCTTTTGCCAATGATTTTATGCATTTTTCTTAATTTTAGTGTTTTTTACAAGGTAAAATAGTGAAATAGGGTCTAATTGCATTTACTAATGATTTCGCAGTTCAAACACACAATTCCAAAGAAAGGGGGATAAGCACATATGAAGCAACATAAGGGGGTTTATTTGCAATTTACCCTTATTTACTTTAGTTACCATAATATGTATGTTCAAGCATTCTATTTTAGTTTTTGAACTTTATATTACAAAAAGCTTGAATTGAAGTTGAGCAGTGGTTGTTGGCACCAGAAAAAGGGGGGGGAAAGAAAGGATGTTGAACAATGTTTTGGCCAAAGAAATGAAGTTCAACAATGCAACTTTTGGGGTGTCAATATGGTGACTTTCATGCTGGATCATTGTTGTTATTCTATAAGAGAAGGCACATCTTAAATTAGTAGATATATAATATGCCAACTTTTTTGATAGATAAAATAGGGAAGCCATGAGACAATTGCATAAATAGACTACTGCAGTTGATCCTATCTAGTAGATGAGGCTTCAAAATGACATAAGATAACATGCTTCCTGAAGGCTTGAGCAGCAGTGAAGGTGCAGAATTGGTATTTACCATTATTTTCTCTAAATTTGAAGGGAACAGGCTTGATCTTCTTTGTTGTTTTTCTTCAATAAAAGATACTTACAATTACAATGTGCCTTACCCCAGCAGTATAGATAATATTGCTGCCGATGCTGTCTGTGCAAAATGCATCTGCGATTATCTTTAGCTGATGGTGTCAATAACTTGACAAAAGTCCCATCCAGAAGTTTGATGCAGTTTTTACTGAGCAACCTTCTTTAGAATGAAGACAGAACAAGGACTGTTAAATGTGATGAATGAGGTGTTTTATTTTTTCTTGGATTTAATTTTAAATATCATTTGTTGTCCTTGTGAGACATGGTGTCTTGAACTTTTTAGTGATATTGTGGTTCAATGCGAAAAAAGTTGTGCACTAGAGGAATTGGAAGCTTATTCATTTATTGCCAATATGTGCTGAAAGTTGAACTTGCTAGAGCACTCCCATATTGAAGATGTGGTTTGAATTGCTGAATATCATGAGATGATATATGAAGCAATATCCTTCTGCTTCTAAGAAAATGTCAGCGTTTCTTTAGATCTTAGGTTACAGAAATTTATTTATGGAGCTAGGTAAAGGAACCTCTTAAGAGTGCTAAATCTATAAGCTAGTGACCATGTTCTTGTAATGTGTGTTTATTGTGACTTTTGTCCCTTCCAGTGCTTTTTTAGAAAACTATTGGCAAGAAGGATGCTTGGGTAAAAATCCATCATATTTGCATCTTGCAGGGCTTTTTTGTATTCCTGTGGGCCTGTGCTGATTGATCTTCTGGCTGTTTTGTTGTAGCATTGATGTGATAGCGTCATCATTTGAGGGACAATCTGCTGTGAATCGACAGAGGATGGTGTATAAAGCTATATGGGAAGAACTTCAGAACACTGTGCATGCAGTTGACGAGATGACTACCAAAACTCCAGCAGAGGCAGCAGGAGAAAAATAATTATGGATCAGAAGACAGGCCATATTGCTGATCTTAGGCTACAGCTTCTATGAGCTTCCTTTGGCACCATATCTATTTCCCATATATAATTTACAGTTTCGGATAGGTGCAAATAAGGAACTGGATGGAAAAAAGGGGAAAAAGTAAGAATTTTAGTGTCATAAGACTAACAGATTTTGAGGACTTCAAATTTATTGTAGGAAGTTCTTTGATCAGTATGAGATATATGGTTTGCAACTCATTTTTCTTCAAGTTTTGGTGATGAATTTCTTAAAGGAGATCATAAAAAGTTCAAACTATATAATAGCGCTGGAGCTTGCCTTTGCTTGGGCTTTAACTTTGTGGCTCTGGACTTCTCCTGATGGGAATGCAAAGGGTAGATTGATATAATAGAAACCTCTGATAAAATGCCCGCCCATGACCTAGCTGATAAAGTACATTACATAGTCTATTGTTTAGATTCTACTAAAAGCGCTACTTGAAAACTTTGTGCTCCCTAATTTACTTCATTATTGGGATTGAAACATCAATTGTGGATGCGCAAATGCCATTTCCTCTCTATCTCTCTCTTACTGATTACATTTGTATCAAGCTACATTTGGACTAAGTTGAGCTGGTATAGGAAGGATATGCGACTGACTCACAACTGACTTGAGGTTCTTCATTTTCATTATGGTAAAGAAGGTAAGGGGATGTTGGTGGTTATGTTATTCAATAAATGTACCTATTTCGATTCATTTCCCATCTTAATACTGCTGATGGATACGACTTCCATACTTAATTTTGAAACAGTGTGGAGATCGGGTTTTTGATTTCATCAGGAGTGGCTTAATAACAATTTTCTGGAAATGGATCTACGTTGCCCTTGATATGAGGTCTTAGAATGGCCATTATCTAGTCCTTGATTTGATTCTCTCTTTCGTGCAGACCAAGTTTTTTCCTCAGGTAAAGTACTCTTTGAGGTGACGATCTCTAGATCATCGGATTGTATAATAAAATTTAAAAACTTCTGACACATGATTTGAGATTAAGAGGTAACTAGCTATTTACAAGTTAAAACGTCCGTGAAATATCTAGTATATTAAGTAAAGTAATTTGAAAGAGAGGACAATTTTTTCCTTTTTGCTCTCGTGGGCAGAGGCTGAGTCATGCACCGGTCCATGCTTACTTAGGGGATTTGAAAAGATTAAAAACGCTTTTTATTTTTCTCACGTGAGGATCAAAGTTGAATGCTTATCGGGCAATGCCTGAACCGGTATTCAGCCAGCCATTGACAAACAAATTGATGTTCGCTTTCTCATGTGAGGATCGAAGTTGAATCGCTTGCCGAGCAATGCCTGAACCGCTATTCAGCCAACCATTGAGAAACTAATTGAGGAAATTAGGCATAGGCAGTCTCGTTCTCTTCTCATTGGGGGCATGTGTGGGCTTGAAACACGCCAGCAATGGACCTGCCTACTGAGACCAAACCCACCCAAATTCAAGACTGCAACTATGCAGATGGAATTGGGCCTGAGAAGAAGTATTCAATTCTGAATGGAAAGTGGGGAAGGCATCTTCAGAACGACGGCAGATGAGTGGACCACGTAGGCGATCCAGCAACCAGAAGAAAGATAGAGGCACCCGCGCCACAGAATCATGAGCAGCCAATGAGACGTGGAGTTGGCGATCTCCTCAGTCTTTCCTGGGGCCCTGCCTCTTTCCGCCATGACTGGTCTCAGATAACGACCTCTCGTTACTTCCTCCTACACTCAAAATTCCCAGTTTTCTTCCAAACTATTTAAGTCACCAAATGCTGCATAACGCGGTTCTTTTCCTCACCTCATATATTAATATTGTCCGTGTTTGTGCCCACAAATATCATTCTCTCGGAAATTTTATAAATGGTGGCTCCTAGATATTTGGCTTTGCGTCCCTGTTTTCGATCCTACCGATGAAAAAAGGGTGCTAGCGGTGGTTGTTGTTAATATGAAATAAATGGAAGGATGCTAGCGGTTGTTGTTGAAGCTGCTGCTGTTGTTAATGTGAAATAAATGGAAACAGCGCCATGCTTCTTCTGCGGTGGCGTCTCTGTGAGTTTGTGTCATCAGGTTAACTTGCGGCGGACACGTCCTACTCCGAACATATGCCATTTCAGATTCAGCAAAATCCAGAGCCACAGCCTGAACCTTGTTCCTTCCTCTTCTTCTCTATCAATTGTACTTAGCTTGGATGGCATTGCCAATCCACGTAGCGCCAAAGTAAGAAGAGCCCGCAATCGCAGCAAAACCCGGAGAATTCCCAGTGACTCTACTTCTACTTCCACCGCTGGTGACACTTCACCTGATGGATCTGTTGTCGTCGGTAAAAGTGAGACTGTTGTTGCTCAGCGATCACCGAAGGTCAGCGTGCGTACCCTGCATCAAAATGGGGACCCCTTGGGATGGAGAGACCTGGGGAAGAGCGTAGTTCGGTGGATATCCCAGGGCATGCGTGCCATGGCTTCCGACTTCGCTTCCACTGAGGTCGAGGGTGAGTTCTCAGAGCTAAGGCAGCGAATGAGTCCTGGTCTCACCTTTGTCATCGAGGCACAGCCTTACCTTAATGCCATTCCCATGCCCCCCGGTCTTGAATCCGTTTGTCTCAAGGCCTGCACTCACTATCCCACCCTGTTTGATCACTTCCAAAGAGAGCTCCGCGATGTTCTTCAGCAGCTCGAGCGCCAGTCTGTGGTTCCTAATTGGCGTCAAACGGAGTCCTGGAACCTGCTCAAGGAACTTGCTCGCTCAGGTACCTATCTGTTGAGTATGACTATGAAATCGTATTAAATTCAACAAGCCTAAATTTTTTTCAGTCCATTCGCTGGAGAGCTAAATCCAATAGGGCACCAAGGCATCTGGTGCGTGCAGTGATTTCACCCTATTTAATTAAGCTGTCCACCTCGTAGAGTCCTGTCCACAAGTGAGGGAAATTTTAATCGATAAATATAAAATTACAATGCGACTGGTAAGATTATGCTTTAAATTAGTAGGATGTGGAGCTAAATTCGATACTATGGAACTATTACTTTATTACTTCTCTTGCTTTCCCCTTCCTGCTAATGCCGACTCTATCCATCTACTGCAGCACAGCACAAGGCAATAGCCCGGAAGGTTTCCCAGCCAAAACCTGTCCAGGGGGTTCTCGGGATGGATTTGCAAAAGGTTAAGGCTATACAAGCCAGGATAGACAGCTTCACCCAGTCCATGTCTGAGCTCCTTCGTATTGAAAGAGATGCTGAGTTAGAGTTTACACAGGAGGAGCTTGATGCATTTCCTACACCTGATGATTCTTCTGTCTCATCCAAACCCATTGAGTTCCTTGTTAGCCATGGCCAGGCTCAGCATGAACTCTGTGACACGATTTGCAATTTGAATGCTGTCAGCACTTCAACAGGTATTCATACTCCCAAGGGGTTTCTTACAACTTTCTCATCATGCTGTGTGTTTTAGAATATACATCAATTACAGAATTTCATTTACATTGCTTTTAATAAATATACCAATACAGGATTGGGTGGAATGCATTTGGTCTTGTTTAGGGTTGAAGGGAACCACCGCTTGCCGCCCACTACCCTATCTCCTGGGGATATGGTGTGTGTCAGGACATACGACAGCAGAGGTGCTGGTGCGATTTCCTCCTGCATGCAAGGCTTCATTCATAACCTTGGGGAAGATGGTTGTAGTATCAGTGTGGTTTTAGAGTCTCGTCATGGTGATCCCACTTTCTCCAAGCTCTTTGGGAAGAGTGTACGCATTGATCGTATTCAAGGATTAGCAGATGCACTAACGTTTGAGGTATATTGAGTTTTAGCATTCCTGTTCATACACCACATAAATGGAACTTGTTGCTTTTACAGTTCAAGTCTTGCATCTAACAAAAGGTAAGTTTGTTAAAAATGTAGTTGAAGGTATGATTAAAATCATACTGTAGAAGAATTATAGAAAGAATAGGTTCATCTTCTGCTTGTACAATGAAAGTGGATAGGACAGAGGGTCTTGCACCTTGCAGTCTCTCAATCGGGTGCAAGAGTTCTCCTGCACACAATAATAGTATTATGCTTGAAGAAATCCAAGTAATATATTATAGTGTTAATCGTGTTTGAACAGTACTATCCTTGAACCCCATTACAATGTTCTCATACCTTCTGCCTTCCCCACAGGCTTCACTTCAGGAAGTCATTACATGAGATTCGCCATCTATTTATCATTATCAAGAAGTTTACAAGAAAAGCTTCAGCAGCTTATCACTTTTGTTGCTTATGATATTCTTGAGAAGGGCAGGAAAAGAGAAAGAATTTTGATGGCAGGTGCATTTAGTGGACAATATCAGCAAAACAAATATTTCTCAATCTTTACTAATAATGATAAATTTTCTTATAGCTATTTCTGCTCATTTGTTTTCATAGGTTTTAACATAATATGATAAGAATTGAAAATTTTCATTGAAATTGTGTGGTAGGAAATTTTCTGATATCCTCATTATGCACATACCCTATCATTATGAAGCACTAGCTTTAAAGCACCTGGTACTTAATACATTTAAGAAATAGCAAAAATCCTCCATATCTGACATCACAGTGTGTCATGAAACTCAATTTAGCTTTCCTCTCTGTTTTATTCATGTGTTTTGCAGCGCAACTGTGAAGCACTTATGCTACTTCAAAAGAATGGCCTTCACAAGAAAAATCCTTCCATAAATGTCGTGGCTACTCTTTTTGGAGATGATGAAGATGTTGCATGGTTAGAGGAGAATCAGTTTGTAGATTGGACCGAAGCAGATTTTAGTGAAATTTCAATTGAAGCCTATGATGACTCTCAAAGAAAGGCGCTTGCTTTGGGTTTGAATAAGAAGCGGCCCCTATTAATAATCCAAGGACCTCCAGGTACTGGAAAATCAGTTTTACTTAAAGAACTGATACTGAAAGCTGCGGAACAAGGTGAAAAGGTCCTAGTAACTGCCCCAACAAATGCAGCTGTTGATAACTTGGTTGAAAAACTTTCAGATACTGGACTGGACATTGTGCGTGTAGGCAATCCAGCACGTATCTCTACATCAGTAGCAGCTAAGTCATTAGGAGAAATTGTTAACAGTCGGCTTGAAAGTTTCAGAGTAGAATTTGAAAGAAAGAAAGCAGATCTCAGAAGAGATTTAAGACACTGCCTGAAGGATGATTCACTAGCTGCAGGGATACGTCAGCTTTTAAAGCAGCTTGCCAAGAACTTCAAAAAGAAGGAGAAAGAGACTGTCAAAGAGGTGCTTTCAGGTGCTCAAGTTGTACTTGCTACAAATACTGGTGCTGCGGACCCTATGATTCGAAGATTGGGTACTTTTGATCTGGTTGTCATCGATGAAGCAGGTCAGGCAATTGAACCTTCATGCTGGATACCTATTTTGCAGGGGAAACGATGCATTCTTGCTGGAGATCAGTGCCAGCTTGCACCAGTTGTTCTATCTCGAAGGGCCTTAGAAGGTGGTCTTGGAGTGTCACTGATGGAGCGAGCTGCATCTTTACATGAAGGAATTCTGGCCACTATGTTGACTACACAATACCGTATGAACAATGCAATCGCAACTTGGGCCTCGAAAGAGATGTATGATGGATTGCTGAAATCTTCATCAACAGTTTCTTCACATCTTCTCATAGACTCACCCTTTGTCAAGGTACCTTCAGGCTAATGCCATATTTGTGGAGATAACAAGCTTCTCATCTTCATTCTTGGTGATTCTATTTTATGCCATTTTCTTTCTTCTCTGATCCTGTAGGCCCTAATAGTTGACACACTATATTTCTTGTTTTTAATTTCCAAATGTTTGAATGCCAAGGGAAATCATGTATTATTACTTTCCCATCTTTTACTGCCCAAATAGCAATTATGCTCAATCTAATTCAAATCATTCTTGCCCCTGTTCTGGAAATCCGGTTATATTCTACCCACTCATAATCTCTACTATCATAACCAAAGCTGTGAAAATTATTAAAGGTAGGGTAATATAAGATTTCTATTATTGTGTTGGTTTTAGGATTATTGCTCTCATCCGTGTTCAATAGTAGTCATCTGGTACATGTGCTCTAACATTCTCCATATATTGCAGCCCACATGGATTACACAGTGCCCATTGTTGTTGCTTGATACCAGAATGCCATATGGGAGTTTGTCGCCTGGTTGTGAAGAGCATCTTGATCCAGCTGGAACTGGCTCATTTTACAATGAGGGGGAGGCAGATATTGTTGTGCAGCACGTATTTTCTTTACTCTATGCTGGTAAGACACTGGACATATCTTTCAAATTATTCTCTTTTCTAAAAGCAAGATGGGAGTAAATTCAACATGTGCAATGGGCTCATAGATTCTGCTTCTGCAAACTGTATTCATTCAGTAAGAGGGGGAAAAAACCGACATGAATCTGTTCGTTTATTTATGGATTCACTGGAGCAGCATAGACATACACTTATGATTATATTTAGTGATGTATTCAGTTGCTAAACCAAATTCTGTGAACTACAGCAGCCACTTGAATACCAAGCATGTTCTTTTAAATGATGATATAATCAGTTCTAAGTGGTTCCTTGTTGATATGAAACTACAATTTCTGCACCCGTAAATTTAAGCACCTGTAAAAAGAACATTTGAGTTGAATTGTGTTTTCCTTCAACGAATCTGTACCTTCTGATGATATTGATCTTTGACTTAGATGTGTAAGACTGTACCCTCATTCTTGTGGAGGTCTATTGGGAAGAACTAGTGTCAAGACCTTTGTGCTTTCATAGTTGTGAACTTAAAGAAGGCCATTGTAATTTATAACCCTGTTCATGATTTAGTCTCTGCAGAGCAATGTTCTTGTTATGGCTGTATGTTGAATGGAATATCTGGAGAAAGGGGTTATTTCTGTCAATATAATTTTATGTGATTGTGTCACACTTCTGCCATATATAGTTTGTATTGCTTGAAATTGTCTTTGGATAAGAGTAAAGATGCTCAGTGTTTCTTGCCCAATTCAAATGAAAACTTTTCATCTAATTGCTTGACATTGATTGAACTAGGTTATATATATCGCATTGCATTAGATGAATTGCTCTATTGAATTGGCTGTGACAGCTCTTCAAAATAATTTAAATATGCAGGTGTAAGTCCGATGGCAATTGCCGTGCAATCTCCTTATGTTGCTCAAGTGCAACTCTTAAGGGACAAGCTTGATGAATTCCCTGAGGCTGCAGGTGTAGAGGTTGCAACTATCGATAGTTTTCAGGGCCGGGAAGCAGATGCAGTGATTATATCCATGGTACAACTTCTCCCTTTTTCCCACGAATGAATTGGAGTCAAGGCATTCAAATTTCTTTCTGAGGGACAAAGTAATATTCTCATTAAATGGCGAAACAGAGTTACTGTCTTTGTGAGATTCAGAAGGTTCAACAATGCCAAACACGGAAATAACACCATATACTTCACATTACAATTTACAATGAGTCACGTACCACTAACTATTATTTCGTACATTGAATTTAGTGATCGCTTTGGGTATGTTCATGTAAATATTGCAAATTACTACTTTCTATTAGTTGGCATTGCTTGTTTTAGTTCGTTAATGTTTAGTGCTTACATTGACCTGATAAGCATGACAATTTGCTTTCTGCCTCAGGTCCGCTCAAATACACTAGGAGCTGTAGGATTTCTTGGGGATAGCAGACGCATGAATGTTGCCATAACAAGAGGGCGAAAACACGTCACGGTTGTTTGTGATAGTTCTACCATCTGCCATAACACATTCTTGGCAAGGCTTTTGCGTCATATCCGCTACTTTGGCAGAGTGAAGCATGCTGAACCTGGTACATTTGGGGGATCTGGACTTGGCATGAACCCGATGCTACCATCGATTAATTGATGCAAAAACTGTGCCTAACTTCCGCTGCCTAGTTTCTCCAAAGTGTAATTACCTTCAAACTACAGTTATGATTGTTTTCCAGAATTATTTCTTGAACCTGTATATATCAATGTAAATTCATTAAACAAAGTGTACGGAATGCTTTTGATATTGAGATCATACATCACACACAAAACCAGTCAATTGTTTTATGGTTGGTTGCATAATATCATGATGCTCGATGGACCACAATCCTAATGCATTCGTTTGTAGCAACCGGATGCGGCATCAAAATAACATCAAAAGATTGTAGTAAGGCCAAAGTTTAGCGAAACAGGACCTTGATCAAGGAGAATAAGGCTGAGTGTTTGTTGTTACTGTTTTAAGGTTGGCAAAACCTAGTAGAATAATGCGTCCTTGACAATGATTTGGTCTGTTTTTAAGATGACAGCAAGTTTTATAACTTTGGATAATCAATTGTGAGTAAGATGTTGCCAGTTGGATGATCACAAAGGTAAAGGTCCAACACGATATGATGAGAAAGAACATCCATAGAAAACCAGACGAAAAGAAAGAAGTCAGGTGGAAAGAAAAGTTGTACATACAAATGCCTTTGCTTTTTGCTTATGTATCGAAACTCATTCTTACGCATTTGAAACAATGATCATTGCATGTATGCGGTTGTCCTACATCATCTTTGAGCATACCACCTACAATTGCCGGGTCATAAGTACTGATAATGGAGGTTTCAGTGTTCAGTTTGACCAAGACAAGTCTCAGGCAATTGACAGGAAGAGAAATAAGGTGGACTTGAGCACAGAGTTATCTTCGGTTCCATCCATTGCAAAACGCAAAAGGTTACTTCACGTATCGTCGTATCCTTGTTCATGAAGTGGAGTCTAAGCTTTTCTTCCTTTCCTGTAATAGCAAGGAACACATATGTATGTTTAGCTGCTGAGTAACTGTCTATGATTTTTGTACACTAAGCGTGGCAAAGCTTTATCTTTCTTTTAAGCAAACAAAACTGCACCACTAAAGCATATGTAAACAACTTCAAACCCAACTATATTAAGATTCGTTCAGTTTATCAGCCGACCGCTCTACTACCGAGCTACCAAGGAACAACACAAGATTAGATAAAGGCAACAACAGTATGGTCTCAGCGTTTGTTCCTCATTTTGGACCGATGATATTGATGGCGGTGATGACGACCTTAGTAAGTAGTTGCTGTGGGGACATGGAAAATCTGCAAGACGTGTGTCCGACAGCAACGACGATGCATCAATCAAGCGAGTTGATATTCATCAACGGGTTTCCCTGCAAAAGGCCGGAAGAGATCAGCGCTTCGGATTTCAAGAGCAGGAAGCTGAGAGTTAAAGGAAACACCGACAACTTCCTACGGTCGGCGGTGAACCTGGTGACTGCTGCCGAATACGCTGGTTTAAACACCCTAGGGCTGTCGGTGGCCAGAACAGACCTTGCGGTGGATGGGCTGGTGATGCCACACTCCCATCCCAGGGCTTCCGAGATGATGTTTGTGTATGAAGGCGTGGTGGTAGCTGGTTTTGTAGATACCAAAAATCAGCTGTTTCAGAAGGAGCTCAGGGAAGGAGAGGTGTTCGTCTTCCCCAGGGGTTTGCTCCATTTCTGCTTGAATTTTGGGTACGAGGTTGCCCTTGTGTTCTCTGTGTTTAATAGCCAGAACCCGGGTGTGGTCAGCATCAGCGACGCCATGTTTGGAACTGATGCCCCCCTTCTGTTGCGCAACCCCCTCACCAAACCAGTGCCATCACCATCTTCTTTCCCTCCTCTGGGGAATTTCACTACTCATCAATAGCCTTTCAGCCTCACACCATAAAAGAAAGCGTTATCTTCCCAGATGCGGGAATTCTATGTTCGGTCGACCGGACCATCCTATACATCATCTCCGGTCCACCATTTACGTAAATTTTATAAATGTTGAATGGTTTTCATAATGGTAATTAATTAATGCAGAATTTCATTTTTGTGCTGTCACGTGATTAAAATTTCAAAAATGAATTGACCAGTGGAATCTCTTTTATATTTCTAATTATCCCAAGAAATGCAAATGTAAAATCGGTTGAATAGGCTCGACTAGACAACGAATGCAATCTGTGAAAAACTATAGTTTTGGAATAACCATACGAAGAGAAGTTTTCATTATGGCCAATTGCTTATGATTATGTGTTCCCCCTCGTTGTATAGATAATAATGAAAAATTATAAGATATGGCCTCTTAGGATTTTATGTTCTTTTCCTATTTGAATGTTATGCTTACCTTATTTATATCCCGTTTTGCATAAATCTTTATTTATTTAAAAATTGACCTTTGAAAAAACTGTCTGATGCATATCTTTGTCTATTTTTGTTTGAAACCTATTGTTTGGATAATTTCTTTTTTCTTTTTTGGGTGTCTTATGTTAATTAAAGAGTCAAAGTTGGGAAGTGAAAGTTCTTGTTTTGTCAAGCTCTAAAATATGTTAATTGTTATGTACATTATACAACGACTATTTGATGGTCCTTTTTTCTTTTTGTAAAACTAAATAAAAGAAAAGATAAATGAGTCTAATTTTATAGCAATTTCTTATATACTTCATTTTATAATAGGATATAGATACTTATGCTTTTGGAATAGAGAAAAGTAAACATTTAACCATCAACGTTCATAGACTTTTCTATTTGAATGCTTTATTTCTTTTAAAAAATCGATTTGAGTTTTCAATATTTTTAAAATCTTACCAAAATCAAACTTCCGTTAACTCCATTTAGTTTTTTGCACTTTTTGATCATACCTGGGCTTCTCGTTAGTCTTAGGATATATAGTTGATCAAAGGTTGCTAGGATTTATACAAATCCTATTGTAGAAGGTTCTAAGAAACTTTGAAGATGAAATAGAAAGGAATTAAAAAAGGTTGAGAAGTCAAATCGATTGTGGATTAAAAATATATTTTTTCCTTTGAAATAAGATAACAAAAGATTACAAAAATGCAATTAGAACGGAAAACGGAAAAAAGAAGAAAAAGGTAGACCTTTGCTATGATTCAATGTCATGTTCGAGAAAGGATACATCAGGTACCATCTTTTTGTTCTTGACACTCCCGAAAGATGGATATGGTTGCATGTACACTATGGTCGGAAGTAAAACATTAGCCCAACTTAAGTAAGACGCCAAAATAGTCAAATAGAGGTTGTGCTCTATTTACTCGAGTAATTCATCAAGTGGATCTTGATTTCACAATATTTACTTCAATTAGTTTATGAGCATAATTGAATTAGAATAAAATTTAAAATTTAGATGAATTTGAATTAAGTTAAATACCTATTGTCAATCACCTCTTGGCTTAAGGATCCATTGCCGAAGCCCATTACCAGACTTTGGTAGCCTTCTTGAAAACCTCTCTCGTCTTTACCAGATGATTTCTCTCACCAACTACATAGGCTGGCTAAGGTAAGTGCACCAACATTACCCATCGAACTTAGAGCATAGATGAAAACTTTGCATAACTCTTGAACACCTACCATATCTCGAGCTCCCATCCAAACTTGGATGACTAGAGGACTTGTGGACTCCTTGAGAGAACTTGAGGACTCGAGCACTTCCAGGCCGAGTTCTAAGCACTCAAGGAGTCCTTTGGAGATTTAATGTTCTACCGCTTAACTACTAGGAAGGATCATATCCATTGCCCAAAGTGACCTTTGAAGTGTGTGTGGCTTGGCATAGTCGGATCCACCATCTCTTCTGTCCCTCTCTCTCTTTTCATTAAACATCGAGTGGCATTTTGGAGTGTAACCTAAGGGTCTAGCCTCCAAGCTATAGTGATCACCTACTTTGATGTGACAAGCTCTCTTCTCAAGTCGTACCAATTGATAGAAAGGTGCGTGTTCTTTCTCGTACTGATAGAGCCCTCACCTAGGATTATGTCTAGGCCATTCCTTTTACGCTATGTGGTCGAGCACGTCAGCTCCCTTACTTATAAATAAGAGGTAAGACTCCAGGCAAGAGGATCCCTTAGAACTCCTTTTGATAAGCCACATACTATATTCTCTTAAGCAGATTCTCTACCACTTTCCTTATTAACTTGAGCATTGGAGGGCTCTTATGAGCTATGTTAAGGGAGGGTTTTTTGCAAGTCCACTATCATTTGCGACCACTAGATCATTAGGAGTTCAACCAAGGACTGTATCAGTGATACCGGCTATCACCAACGCTGATATTATTTTAATCAAAATAAAAAGTTATTATTTAGATATATCGAGTTTAATGAACTTAATCAAATCGTGTTTGAACTTATTTAATAGTATTTTAAGTTGTTGAACTCAAAATTTTAAATTGATCGAGTTTAAGTTTTATTCAATCCAACACTTTTTGGTCTAAGTTCCAAATATTCCATGGCTATTGATTTTAAAAATATCTATAGTAGTGGATTCAAACTCTAATATATTTTATTGAAAGATTAGTATTGATGCTACTATATTATAGTTATCAAAATTGCGATTCTATTATTAATTTAAATGTATAAAATCTGTAGAATAATATAGAATTGTATAAAATTAATAAAATCGTACATTAAAGTTTATAATTTGACCAAAAGTTTGCATATAGCACTGTTCTTAATGAGCACAACGGCACAACTACACACATATGGATAAAACTAAAAGTATCGAAATACTCCCAAAAAAGGAAAAAAGAAAAATTATAATGAGTCCTTCTTTGTCCCAAATATTATTATGAGCATAGTTTGAGTATTTTTTCACATAGCCTTGTGTCAATTAGTGTTGCGATTTTCACTTCAATACAATATTTCAGAATTTAGTGACTGAAATTAGTTGCTGTTTCCCATCAATATTAATGTAATAGGAGAGCATCTAAAGTTAGGCCGGTTTGTTTCAGGAAAAAATCTCTTATTAGCGGAAAACATTTTTTCCATATATACATTTTTTTTCCCTCAAAAATAACATATATTTTTATATCTTTGGTTGTGTTTATAAAAATATATTGAAAAGATTTTTCTGATGTTTTGGCCTATGCCTTTAATGTAATTCACATTTAAACAAATTATTTTTGACATATTTCCATAAGCATATCAGTCAAGCATTGTTAGTGCTCCAAAGCACATTTTAGTCGGGCTAACCCAAAGTTCATATTTGTAATATTTATTTTTTATGTTTTTGACAACATCTCATGTTTAATAAGTGTCCCCAGTGTTATTCATCACTGGTCGCTTATTCTACAATTTTCTTTGCTACTGGTGATTTTTTCGAAGGATAACATTTTTAATTAGAACATCTTTATTCGAAGATAGTATTTATTTAAAGTTAAAAAGGAATGAAAAGAAGGAATTGCTCGGTTTCAATTTCATGAGATTTAGGATGACGAGTATTCTAGCTAGTTCTCCCATATGCATTATTGATATTTGAGTTTGAGAAAATGAATTGGACTATATGAAGGGATTTTGGAAGCCCAATCCACTAGGAATGAAATTTGAAGCACCTCAATTTTGTTATATTTTACAATTATACACCTTAAGTTTTAATTTGTTAAATTATACATCAAATTAAAAATTTAGCTATTATGGTTTATGCTTCAATTAACTCCAATTTATGTCGTTAGTCCATTCAGTATGATCGGCCAATAGGATAGCCATTCATGACTTTAGGAGGTTTGTGCAACCCACGTAGGGTTATAGACGACCACAAACGGTTATTAATAGGTCATACGACCTATATTTTTGAAATGAGTCACAACTTACTGTTTTGTAGGAGGGTGGTTTGTGGCCCTAAGGGAGGTCGCATGAGTCCCCTAAAGCCATGAATGGTCATCCTGTTGGCTGATCGTACTAATGGATTAACGGTATGAATTAGAGTTAACTAAGGTGTAAACCGTAACAATTAAATCTTTAATTGAGTACATAATGATGCAAGTAGAAATTAAAGCGTATAATTATAAAAAATGGTAAAGTTGAGATATAAATCGTGATATTAACACAATGAAATTATTACCTAAAGGAGACAGTATGAATAGAGGAGGTAGGAAGCTACCATTTCATACACAACTTGATTATCTACTATTTAACTATTTACATCTTGTCGATTTTTTTAAAATGGAATAGAAAATTTATAACTTAAGAATGATTATTGCTAAAAATAGATTAGAAATTTCTATTTCAATATTTACTTCATGCAAATTTTTATTGCAGGAATACTTATTTTAGTGTTTACTTCACCTTATTAATCATACTATTAAGTTGGGAAGATAACTGAAAATATTATTTTTACTTTGTTTGGTCATTTTGAAAAAATAACCAAAAGTTATTTACTTATACTATTGATGTGGGCACAATAGTCACACTATTTGAACTTTATATTTTACCTTTTCTTAAGTAACAACTATTTCTAATAGAGTTGAAATAGAAAAGTTCACGATGTTGATATCATTTATTTGACATTGCCCAATAAGCCCATTAGGCCAAAGGCCCAATCCTTATGAGACAATTGCTCGATATACACAACCGGTCGGACACCATACTATTGAATTGGTTTAACTTGCCTTCGGGTGAACAACTCGAACCCCTGTTCAACCTTTGGTCGACCAACCATGGACACTTCGATAAACTCCACTTTGACTCCGATAGTGAAGTGATGGTGTGCTCCTTATGAGCTTAGGAAGAATTGCTTCCTCTACAGACCACTTCGACTCGATTGCACAATATTCACATCGCATAAATGGTAATATGACAATTAGTGGCTAATCTCAGACTAGCATTGATGTGCCTCGGAAGAGATCTTACCTAAGCGTAGATAGGTCCCTCAAAGAATAGTTGTTAGAGAAAGGATGGGTATAGGTTTGGATTGACAAAGTGTAAAAGGAAATTAAAAGATTAAGCCTCAAAAGCTACTTGTGGATGCGGCTCACTACTCAAGTACTCATGGACCAACACCTTGTCGGATGTAATGTATCGATTCGAAATGCTAGGTTACTTACCGGTACAACTTTACTTAAGGGTTACTACGAGTTAGGATAGGGAAGAACTTCACATGAAAGTACTCAAACAAAAAGAAATTTTCACTAATTATCAAAAGGAAGTTTGTTATAGCTACTGCTCATAAATGGGCTTTTATACTTGGTGTTTCCAAAGGTTACAATTGTGCTGAATTTATGAAAAAAGGTAAAGATTACATGCAATCAATAGTATAAAGAAAAAGGACAATTAAGTAATCCTTCTAAGAAGAGAATCTTCTTCTGTTAAGTTTATGTGCATGTGCAGTGGGACACGTGCCTTCATAGGAGAAGTTGAAGTACTTGCTAAATAGTTTCTAACATGTTTAGATAAGGTCGGTGTCAGTGGATTCCTTAGGCAATTTGGAGCAGGGGATATGGTATAAGAGTCAACCTGTTGGGAAGGTCAGAAGGTCAAACTCTGGTACTCTTGACAGCTCAGTTAGATTTGAGCTTGTAAAGATAACACACCAAATAGCTTAGAAACTGGGGTAGTCATTTACGTTAACGTTCTTCACATTTTAGGTCGGAGTCTGAAGAATTAAATTGGCTATAAAGGGTTTGGGTGACTAAGCTGAGTAGACCTTTGGGTCTTGCTTTAGTGAAGGGTTTAGTTGGCGGAATACTATTAGGCTATGATTGTTGAGCCTAGTTTTCACTCCCCGTTTTTGTAAATTAATTTTCTCTAAATTGATCAGTATTAAACTCTACCTACTTAATACTTCATCTCGATTAGGATTTAAAGAAAATCGGTTTTTATTTTGAAAAATGTATTAGAGTTGTCATTCGACCGAAATTAGGAAAAAAGAGTTAAGTTATAACTAATTAAGTAGATTAGTTATAACTTAGTTACTGGTCTATTGATTAAAAACCGACTTCGAAAAAACAGTTTTAATAACAAGAGATTTGGATTTAGGGGTTATGATCTTTAAACCCTTATGGGTACTGTGAATTTTCCAATTTTAACCTTTACCTTTAATTTTCACCTTTTAATAAAACATAACGCAATTATTTACTTGAATTAGATAATTCAAATAATCTAAAATTAAAAAAAAGGAAAATTATGTTTTTTTTTTAAATTTTTTTATCATCGCTCTATAAGTACCTATGTATCTGCTATTTAGGATTAGATGTACATAGTTTTTTATGTAAAACTTTAGTAGGTTGAGTTTGTTTTAACTCGAAAATACATTGGATTTACGTTTCTAACTTAATTTGATTTCTTTAAGGAAAGTTCTAAATTGGAAAATTTATTTATTTTTTTGAAAGTTCTAAAGGGTCTTAATTAAAAAAAAATGTCCAATTATTTTTATTTATTTTGGAAAAGCACAATTTTTCAAAGTGTTAAAAAAACAATTTTCATTTATTAATTTATTATTATTTTTATATTATTTATTATTTTGTTTTATCTATTTCTAAAAAGAAATAAACTATTCTTTTTCTTTTTTTAAATTTTTTTATTTATTTACTTTTATTTTATTATTTAGTTGTTGTTGTTTTTTTTTAATTTATTTTATATTTCTAGCATTGTCATTTTTTTATTTTATATAATTGTGAATGTAAATGAAATAAAAAAAAGAAAAGAAGAAGAAAGAAGAAAAAAAAA
>JAMXBB010000003.1:118862284-118887781 GCA_024138015.1 Lumnitzera littorea | reverse complement strand
ATATATATATATATATATATATATATATATATTACAATTGACTGTTTAGCTTCCTTATGACTTTTTTGTTATCTTATTTATAGAATTAACCATTTAGTTGCCTCATTTATAGAATTAACTTTTATGGAATAATAATTTAATTGTAATCTTTATGATTACTTAATAACACATTAAGTCTAATTAGGGTTGGGCGTAGTTTAGTTCAGTATGATTCGCCTCCTCTTACAAATCAAACTTAATATAACGGTTCAATTTTTAAAATTGAACATAACTATACCACTCGGTTTATAAATTTTTCGAACTTAATTAAAATCAGTTTAGTTTGGTTTGAACCATGATTTGAATTGTTTATGTCAAATTTTTGTTAAACATTTTTATCTCCAATAATATATTTTCCTTTTCATTAAACTTATATATATATATATATCTAGTTAATTTCTTATACATTTATTATATGTAATGATACTTAGCGAAAAGTTGCACAAGATCTTAATAAACTTAACTTGATTGGACAGGGATAAGAGACTCAGTTTCCAACAAACAAGAATGAGGAGGGAAAAGTAGATCTTCCCGTTCAAAAGCGATACAAAGAAAACATAAGAGACATACTAAAGCTTGAAAAAGAGATGAGACATGTAAAAAGCATTGTAGTCAAACCATTGATTTGAAAACATATAAGAATATGACAATTTAGGAAAGGCAAATTTCTAGATGTGAAAGTTTAGATAGAATTCACTTAACTTAATCTTAATAATTGACCTAAAAATAAGACACATAAGAAGAAGACATGAAAAATTTAGTAAAATTCATGAAGATTGATGGAGGAAAAAATAAAAAAGTACAAAATAATTGCATGATTTTTTTTATTCAAATAAACGGTTTGGTTCGGTTTACTTCCCCAAATTGAATTGCCAATCGAACCGTTTATATATAACTGAACTAAACCGTAAACCAAATGATTCATAAAAAAATTGATTTTTCAATTTACGATTTTTTTGCCCGTCTAATCTATTCATTTAGCTACTTGATGGATATACTAGATTAAATATTAAATAGATATAAATCGATTCTCTTTCTATCCATTATGTTACAGAAAAGTTATCCATCAAAGTTTTGTAACATAAATAAAAAGAGGTTCAAGGAAGATAAACCGTTTATACAAAAGATTATTGCTATTTTACATTGTGGTACGAAGAGATAGATCAATCTTCAGCTTTAAGTATTTTAGGTTGTGAAAATTGTTATGTTTAAGATCTTGATTTTATGTTTTATCAAACCATATAATTATTTTTACATGTGGTATTAGAGCCTTCGTTTTGAACTTGTGATTTTTCTAATCTTAAGGATTATGATTTATGGAGAAGTATAAATAATATGTAATATTCTTGTTGGCAAAATATTGAGTCATCATAATGAAAAATATTGATGTTGTACAATGGTTTGATTTTATATTAAAATTATTGCCTATTCATTAACTACTTGATGTCACAAAGTTTAGATGAAAGAATTGATGCTGGTAGTATATATTATCTATAAAATTATCATTTATCCATAATATTGATGAAATTATTGAAATTAAATGGACAAATTGACATTCACTTATCATTAGTCCATAATATTGATGAAATTATTGAAATTAAATGGACAAATTGACATTCACTTATCATTAGTCCATAATATTGATGAAATTATTGAAATTAAATGGATAAATTGACATTCACTTATCATTAGAACTTTAGAATTTACCTAAAGATAAATTGTCATGCTATGATTAGTAAACATAATGTAGGTGAATTAGTATTTTGGTCAGATGTAACTGTATATCCAAGGATAGCATATATATTTGGCTTGAAATATTTAATTACCTAATTATGTTATTTATGGCATTTACTTAATAATGGTATATTATAGTTTCTACCTAAAGGAGAACTATAGTATATTTTGATAATTTGTTTATCCGAATATATTTAAGCAATTATTTATCAATTGCAGCTATTTCACTACATTTGTACACTTCTTTTGTTACCATGTTTAATGGATTAAACTTTTCTAAGTGGTGTGAACAAGTCAACTTCCATTTAAGTGTGTTAGATCTTGACTTAGCACTGTTAGAAGAAAAGCCTGCTGCTATTACAAATTTAAGTAGTAAGGAAGAAAAGTTATATCATAAAGTATGGACAGGATCTAATAGATTAAGTTTAATAGTTATGCGAATGACTTTTGTCAATAACATTAAGACTACTATTCCATAAATAGAAAGTGCTAAGGAATACCTTAAGTTTGTAGAAGAAAGATTTCGTTTTATAGATAAGTCACTCGCTCATACTCTAATGGCAGAATTCATGACCATGAAGTTTATTGGGTCAAAGGGTATGCAGGAGCATATCATTAAGATGACTAATATCATAACAAGGCTAAAGACCTTAGGAATGATTGTAGATGACTCTTCCTTAGTGCAATTCATTCTTAGCTTGTTGTCTCTTGAGTATGGATCATTCTAAATTAACTATAAAACCATTAAGGATAAATGGAATGTTAGTGAGTTGTCCAGTATGCTCACTAAGGAGGAAGTGAGGCTAAAGAAATAAAGAAGTTACTTTGTTAACCTTGTAGGTTAAGGAGTTGGTAAATGACTTAATGTGAAAGTCAACAAGTTTAAGAAGGAGAAAATTCCTACTAACGCTTCATAAGGCGATAAAAAGGAACAAAAGACAAGTAAGTGTCGTTTCTCTAGTAAGATAAGACACTTTCACATGGATTACTTAAAGCGTAAGGCTTGGTTCAAAAAGAAAGGTAACATTGATATTTATATTTGTTTTGAATCAAACTTAGCTGAAGTTCCTAAAATAGTCGGTGGCTTGATTTTGGTGCTACATCTCATATCTAATATGATACAAGGATTTAATACGAGCCAAACCGTAAACCTAAATGAAAAATTTCTATTGATGGGAAATCGTATGAATGCTTCTATTGAAGGCATAGGACTTACTATTTGGTTCTAGATATTGGTTATCATTTAGATTTATTCTAGACTCTTTATGTCCCTTTAGTTTGTAGGAACTTGATTTCTCTTTAAATGCTCGATGTTTTTGGGTTTTTAATTAAATTTAGACATGGATGTTTCCATTTGTTTAAGAATACTACTTTAATTGGGTAAGTTATTCTTTGTGATGGATTGTACAAATTGAAACTTGATAATGTTTTTGCTGAATCTTTGCTTTCTGTTTATTATAATGTTGGAATTAAAAGTAGCATGCAAAATGAAAATTCAGCTTTCTTGTGATATAAACATTTAGGTCATATTTCCAAAGAAAGGTTGAAAGATTAGTAAGGAATGAGATTCTTCCAAATTTGGATTTTATTGACCTTGGAATATGTGTGGATTGTATTAAGGGTAAGCAAACTAAACATGGAAAGAAAAGTGCCTCAAGAAGTACTCGACTTCTTGAAATTATATACACCGATATATGTAGGCCTTTTGATGTTCCATCATTTGGTGGTGAAAAATATTTTATCACCTTTATTTATGATTTTTCATGTTATGGTCACATCTATTTGCTAAATGAAAAATCTCAAGTAGTTGATGCTTTTGAGGTGTAAGTTAAGGAAGTTGAAAGGCAACTAGGTAAAAAGGTGAAAATCATAAGGTTTGATAAAGTTGTGAATATTATGGAAAATGCGATGAAACAGCACAATGTCTTAGTCCATTTGCAAAGTTCCTTAAGAAACATAGCATATGTGCATAATATACTATGCCAAGCACACTTCAACTAAATGGTGTTGTAGAAAAGCGTGATCGAACACTAATGGACATGGTTACGAGTATAATAAGTAACTCTTCATTACCTAAATCATTGTAGATGTATGCATTAAAAACTGTAGTGTATTTGTTAAATAGGGTTCCTAGTAAGACAGTTTCTAAAACTCCATTTGAATTATGAACTGGAAGGAAACTTAGTTTAAGACATCTCTATATTTGGGATTGTCCTGTAGAAGCATGTGTTTATAATCCACATGAAAGAAAATTGGATTCTTGAACATTTAATGGTTATTTTATAGGATACCCAGAGAAATCCAAAGCGTATATGGTTTACTATCCTAATCATAATCCAAGAATTATTGAAATTGGTAATGCTAGATTCATTGAAAATGGTGAAGTTAATGGGAGTAATAAAAGAGAAATTGTGAATATTAAAGAGATAAAGGTAAACATTTATCTACCCTTAAGTATTCCTTCATCATAAACACATCAAGTGTAGTTCCAGTTATCAAACAATAGTTGGACAATACGGAACAGCAATTAAATAATGAAACACAAACTAACTTACAACCACCTAATGTGAATGAACCATAAGGAATGCCATTAAGAAGATCTCAAAGGGAAAGGAGATCGAATATTCTAGATGATTATGTGGTTTCTTAGCAAGAACCTGGTTTTGACTTAAGAATTTATAAAGACTTGGTTTCATTTTCACTGGCCATAGAAAGTGTTGAGTCTAACAAATGGATTTGTGTTATGAAGGATGATTTAAAATCTATGGAACAAAACCATGTTTAGGATCTCATTGAGTTGCCAAAGAATTGTAAACGAGTTAGTTGTTAATGGGTCTATAAGACAAAGCATGACTTAAGTGGCAATATTGAATGATATAAAACTAGACTTGTTGTCAAGGGTTATACTTAAAAAGATGACATAGATTATGAAGAGACCATTTCACCAATTTCAAAGAAAGACTCATTAAGGATAATAATGACATTGGTATCATTATGATTTATAGCTACACTAAATGGGTGAAAACAGCCTTTCTTAATGGGGATATTATGGAAGAAGTTTATATGGAATGGCTTGAGGGTTTCTCAATTGAAGGAAAGGAACACATGGAGTGTAAACTTAAAAGTTAATATATGCACTCAAAATGGTATATTAAATCCAATGATACCATAACATTTTTTGGTTTTCAAGAAAACACTGTTGATAGGTGTATTTACCCAAATATTAGTAGGAATATATTTATATTTTTAGTCTTATATATTGACGATATTTTACTTGTTGCTAATGATTTGTGCATATTATATGAGACTAAAGATTTTTTCTCTAAAAATTTTGAGATTAAAGATATAGGGGATGCATCTTATGTAATAGGAATAGAAATATTTCACAATAGATCACAAGGATTGTTGGGATAGTCTCAAAAGCTGATATTGAAAGGATTCTAGAGAGATTTCATATGGATAAATGCTTAGTTGGAATTGTTCAAATTCAAAAGGGAGAAAAATTTAGTCTCATACAATGTCCAAAGAATGAAGTATAACGTAAGGTAATGCAATCTATTCCATATACTTTTATTGTGGGCAGTTTATTGACGCATAAACTTGTACAATGCTTGACATTGGTTTTGCTGTTGGGATATTAGGCAGATATCAAAGTAATTTAGGAAGTGATCATTGGAAAGTTGCAAAGAAAGTGTTGAGGTATTTGCAAGAAACAAAAAATTACATGCTCATGTATAGTAAATCTAATCAACTTGAAATGATTGGATACTTAAATTTAGACTTTGCTGGATGTCTTGATAGTAGAAAATCTACTTTTGGTTATTTGTTTCTTTTATCTACTCAATAACGTGTGTTGAAATTTATCGATATTTCCTATTAATTATGTAGTATACAAATGATGTTTTATTTTTGTAGCATGAAATATTATAAGGAAATTTATGAAGACCTTATAGACCTATTTCCCAATAAGTTACAGATGTAGTATGTAGAAATAGTATATGACTGCCATAACTCACATTTGGCAAAGTATTGCGATAGGTAATTAAGTTGAATGAATGAGTTAGTTTAATTATGTGCGCTTATAATTGTGCTATTAAGTATTAGTGATGTATAATTGTTAGGCTAAGTGGAAGAATGTTAAAAATTCTTCAAATAATGTGGCCTAATATTGGGAAGTTATTTTTATTTTTCACAATTGAATGTTTAGCTTTCTTATGACCGTTTTGCTACCTTATTTATAGAATTGACCATTATGGAATAACAATTTAATTTTATCCTTTATGATTACTTAATAACACATTAAGTCTAATCCATTCATTTAGGTACTTGATGGATGTAGTAGATTAAAGATTAAATAGATATAAATCAGTTCTTTTTCTACCTATTATGGTTACAGAAAAATTATCCATTAACATTTCATAACGTAAAGAAAAAGTGAGTCAAGGAAGAGAAATTATTTATACAAAATATTATTGCTACTTTTTGCTATGGTACAAAGAGATGGATTAATCTTTAGCTTTAAGTATGTTATGTTGTGAAATTTATCATGTTAAAAATCTTGATTTTATGTTTTATCAAACCATAGAATTATTTTTACACCATCAACCTCTTAAAGAACCCTTCAAGACCTTTTTTGGAGATTAACTGTCTAACTAATCTTCCAAAAATCTCTCATCAGCTTACGGTTTTTTTCCGTTCATTTCCAACACTAGAAACTTAAATGATGGCCCTGATGAAAAGATCTTCGTCTAATTATCAACAACCTCTTGCCATCTATGGAGTAGTTTTATTCCTCCTTGTCTTATGGTCTTTATAACAGCAAAAACAGTCACAATGGCAATAACAGATATTGTGATATGGGATTAAGGCTTTGGAACACCAGATTCTACTTCGTGGGTTATGATTTAACTTTGGGGAATTTTGGTTAGGGTTCCATTGTGCAATGGGTTTTCACATGAGATATATTGGTTTTCTATATTTTAAAATGAAGAGTAATTTTGGGTATTGAACGAACTATTATGCTTTATTCTTTCTTACATTGTGTGAAGTGAATAGGTAATTACTATGCAACAACAATGAAGTAAACAAGGTAATAGCTATTTAATGCATATTACACCCTTATTTCATTAATCAGTAATAGAGATTTTATTCTCACTTATTCCATTCCATTCCATGAAGTGAACCAAAAGTTAAGGTTGACCCTGAAAGAGCTGCTAGTCATGATTAACTACACTTGTAGGTTGTCATCATTGTTGAGATAATATTATTTGCTTGGTTATGTGTTTGGTTCGCCTTTTGTTTGAAATTGGATTTATCTTGAATATCATATAATTTGTTTACTTTGTATTTTATCATAATTATAATAAAAATGGTGGTTAGAGAACGATAAATGAAAAGAGAAAGTTCACGTATTTTAAAGGAAATGGATATTTTCTTCTTGATTTAAAGGATAAGATTTAAAAAATATATTTTATTCATTGTGAAAGAAAAAAACTTCACATGATTTTCTTGTACAACTAAATAAAGTAAAGGGTAATAGGTATAATTTTATAGAAAGTTTTAGGTGCTAAAGTTTGTAATAGGAGGTGCATATTCATTTATACTTTCATCATTTTGGTATTTTATTTTAGCTAACACTAATTTGAAAATGGTGTCAAAATGATTAAAAAAAATTAATTAACCAAAACCGCCTCAATGGGAGAAAAATTTTAGTAATCCATTGTTTCAACCATTATTGTGTGACGTTAGGCAAAGATAAAGAAAAATGGAAAAATAAAACACTACTTTATGATAATTATTTCTGATACATATTATTTGCTAATAGGATTTTGAGTAGATATAAGTTAGGTAGGATATAAGGCTTTATTTGTAAAAAAAGATTTAGTGGTATTAATATGTTAAGTGTTTGGATGAATGACTTGCAAGTGCAAATGACAATGCCTCATTTTTAAAAGACTACCTTTTGAGTTTTCACCTATTGAAATTTCATTAGTACTTATATACTATTCATCCATTTAGATAGTGTATTAGTATATTTGAAACTTTTTTCCTTATTCGTATACTATTTTGTATGTATCGATTTGCAAATTTTAGAATAATTTTCCCATAGCATCATGAAATTATCCTAGGACCTACACTTTGTAGGAACTGTAGGGTATAAGATATCTTATAAATGGCTAATATTTCTATTATATCATTACAACATTGAAATTTTAAGGTAAACTTTTTGAAAACTTAAAATGGTCAACATTTTGATAACATCTTACTAATTCAAATCATATAAATTTTTGGAAAAATGATAGTAAAGAAGAGTTAATAATGGGGGAAGAAATGAGATATGAGAGAGAGAGAATAAAAATGTACGATTGAGACAAAAAAGAGGTAGTAGGAAACACTTTCAGCTTGTTCATTTCATTGAATGAAATGAGGGAGGAATGTAATGTAATTGGAATTCTTAAAAAATGTAATAAGGGTATAATACTTATTATTTTGTTTAGTTGGATTAATAAACAACTTAAGAATAGATACGGAATAGACAAGTAATAGAACTTTAATTACTAAATTATCTTTAATTCATTTTCTTTCTTAAGTAATTTTAAAGTAATAGGTGGTGGTAGCGATGGAGATCGACTACGGAGGCAGAGGTAGAGGCGGTGGAAATGGTTAATGGTGGCTATGAGTGGTGATAATGATGGCGGTGGTGGTGGCTTGGAGGGGGAGGTGGGGGTAGTTATGGTGGTGGTGATGACAGTAGTAGTGGTGATAATAGTGGTGGTCAGAGGTGACGGCGACGGCGACGATGGGTGATAGTGGTGGCAGTAAGGTGATGGCAGTATGGTGACAACGATAGCGATGGCAATGGTGATGATGGGTGATGGTGGTGGCAACAGTGTGATGGTAATTGTGGTGGTGGTAGTGATGGTGGTGGTGGTGGTTGGTAGTGACAGTGGTAATGACGATAAGTGGTGGTGGTTAGGGATTAGTAGTAGTAGCGATGGTAGTAGTAGTGGTTGTGGTAGTAATAGTAGTAGTAATGGTCAGTAGTGGTAATGGTCAGTAGTGGTAGTAATGATTGGTAGTGGTGAGGGCAATGGTGACAGTGACGGTGATGGCGATGGTGATGACGATAGTGGCAGTAGTAGTAGTAATAACGATCAATAGTGGCAGTAGTAGTAGTAACGATCGGTAGTGGCAGTAGTAGTAGTAACGATCGATGGTGGTAGTAGTAGTAGTAACGATCAATAGTGGCGATGATAATGGTGGTGGTAGTTATCATTAAATTTAAATGAGGTTATTTTTGGAAAAAAATTTGTGAAATTTAGTGAGGAATTGTAATGCTTTAGTTGAATCAAGGAATCCTTATTATTTAATTTTACGTAATAGAGATTCCTAAGAAATTGTGATTTGAAAACAAAAAACCAAGTGAACGCTATAATAAGGAATGAGGAATGAATTGAATTGAATTTCAATCCCCCTTAAATGAACAGGGTATTTAAGTTTAAGGTTTTTTATCAATAAAATATTTAGATTGCTTATATTTTCTTTCTTTCTTTGTTTCTTTCCTTTTACTTTTTGGGTAGAACTTAAAACTTAAATAGAAATGTAATACTATTTCTTATTCATTATTTTTATTTAATAATTATTATAGGGATGTAAATGGTACCCCTAACCTCGTATCCTATACACTTTAGAGTTTGGTTATATAGTAAGGATAGGGCACGGAGATGTAGTTTTCGTACCTTTTTCTATGGAAGTAAATTTTGGAAATTGTACTTAAAACTTATCTTGTGAACTTATAACCTTTAATACCCAACTTAAAAGATACCTAATGGAGTAGAGTATTATAGAATAAATGTATAATAGGTCCTTGGTTCAACCATTTGCTAAGGCACGTGCTAAGCGCTTTCATTCTGTAAAACGCATTATTTTAATTTTTTAAAGCAAGGTAACTCGGAAGTGTAAAAAGTTTGAAAAATGAACTTTGTGTGGCTCGTATTCCATGAATTATGATCTCGTGCTATTATATAGTCTGTTATAGGGTATATTCTTATCTTATGATTCAAATATTAGCTATTTTGACTTATAATCTTTTCAACAACAGCATCTATTATATATGTATATTTTTTAATTTTACTTTTATTTCCTGGCTGTTGCTGGCTACCTTACTTCGTTTTCATCATATTCCTCGGCAGAATCTATTCTCCTCCTTCCTGTACATATTAGTATTATAAGATGCCATGCTTTGCCTTCACTCCTCCTCTCAAAACTATTCACCCAACTGCTTGTATTATCTTGTAAGAATACGATCAATCAATCTCAAAATAGCCGCTATTAAGAAGCCTTTTTAGCGAACCAAATTCCCTGAAAATCGTGATTAATAATTTTGTGGAGTTGATAATGGAGGAGGAGGCAACTTCCACGTCCTTGGAGTATACCCCGACATGGATAGTTGCGGGAGTCTGCGCTGCCATGGTTCTCATCTCTCTTATTGCTGCACGTGCTCTTCATCGACTTGGAAAGGTAATAACTCAACAAGGGTCCGGTCGACCGTAGTGGAAAAGCTTATCTTGTTTTGTGTATTGATTTGCCATTGAAAAACAAACTTGGTAATCTAAATAACTCTTAACATAGGTGGTAATGGGAGTCTGGAGACAAAGTTAATGCTAACAGTCGCTAGATGTGATTAACCATTACGGAAAATAAGAAAGAAAAGCATTTTCCTTACTTTTCATTGGCATTTCCCGTCAATCTCGACGTCCTTTTCTACTAAAAATGAAATCCATCGTTAGTGGCAACCACTTATGTAACATTTAGTAGGTGGGATGGATCGAAGTGGAATTGTAATTTTAGCTTTTATACCCTTTTTCCATATTTGGAAGTGTATTAAGAAAACAAGATCATAATTTCATAAAATTGAAAATTTTGCTTCAAAGATAAATTCAATTCGGTCTTTGAGAAGATGGAATCACGATTCCTTTTTATTAATTATTATTAACTAAAATTATTCATTTAATTTTCTAATAAAATTATAACATTTAATAATTAATCATACTTTCGACATTTATATTATATACGTATTTAATTTCATTCAATTCCATTTTATTTCTCAGTTTCATTCCATTCTTGACAATTTCTACTTACTAAACATAGCATTAGAATTATACAGATTATATTTGATACGTGTCTTTTTTCTTATATACAGTGGTTGAAGCGTAAAAATCAAGACGCCTTGTTCGAGTCACTGGAAAAGCTGAAAGAAGGTGACCTCTTGCGTGATTCCCAAATGCTAATCTTTCTAATTGCGCCCATGAAATCATCTAACTAATCCATTATTCGTTTGATCTTTACTGCGCGCAGAGTTGATGCTTTTAGGGTTCATATCTATTCTATTGTCTGTCTTTCAAGGCGCAATCGGTCGTCTATGCATGCCCAACAGTTATGCAGATCACATGCTTCCATGCAAGAGATCCCACTCTGAAACGAATGGAAACGAGCATGTTGTTGTTCATCATCAATCACTGAACATGAGACGACAGCTTTTGTCGACGGATTCCAATTTGCAACATTGTGAAAAGGTTCGTTTATGAAATATGTATTCAACCTTGTTCTTTACTTTCAAAGCTCGATCGGTTTGCTTTGATTATCTTAGTTATTTTATTTAATCGTCTACAGGGAAAAATCCCAATAATGTCAATAGAAGCATTGCATCAACTCCACATATTCATTTTCGTGTTGGCTTTGGTCCATGTCGTCTTTTGTCTGACCACCATGGTTCTTGGTGGGGCCAAGGTAACCATTTTATAATTCACGTATTCCGTCGTTTTCCAATTTCGATAAATTTTTATAATATATCAGCTCCTATCATAGAGATAATATTACATAACTATTAGTTTGAAATTATACCATAATTGTTCATGGTGATTTTTCATCTAGCCTATGTTGGGCATCTTTGGGGCCTATCTTTCAACATAGACATTTTAATATTTAAGTTAGTCACGATCTGATATGGAAACTCAATTGATGGTGATGGAAAACGAGTAAATCACCTTCCAACAAGCAATTCTAGATTCCAAAAAACTCAATCCCCTTGGTGAGTGTACAATTGAGCCTTTTTTAGTTATGAGCTGATGTGATTTGTGTTCTAATGCGTGGGTAGCTAAGTTAAGGCCTAACAAGTCTTGTCAGATGGGATACGAGATTGATGTGATAGTTGGATTGATAGGACATTGTCTCCCATTAGCTAATAGGGGCATTACAGTTTCTAAGCCTCATTAGGTATAAAGCATAAACAAGGATAAGCATTGACAAGGATGAGGCGTTCTAAGGTTAAGGCCTTAGGTTGCCTTTCCTTATTGTGATTCTAAGCTTGCGCTATCTATTGGGTTCAAAACCTTTTCGTTTGGCTCTGAAGCCTAGACCAATTCTAACTATCAATAGTTGCCACCTACTCTCTTTGATGGCCTATTGTAAGATGAAGTAGGTATGGTTACTTAGGTTAGGGAGTTTGGTTGTCTGTAGCTTTTGCATAGATGGCTTGGTGTGGTGTGGTGTGAAATTTTTAGGACATGGAGCTTCTGGCTTGAGGACCTCATCTCTTAATGGGTGCTTGGTGGTCAAGCTATTTTAATCAACCCTTATCAAGCCTTATCTAGGTTTTACCACTATTGATCGCTCAATTGAACCTTTAACGCTTGGACATAAGCTAAGGGGGGAAAAGGGCATCCTAACAAAAGAAGATAGTGGAGGACCACGACCCTTGTGATTTAGTTAAGCCTCCTTACCTCGTCTAAGGTTCAAAGCTTTATTACGGATGTAAGGTAGGTCACTTTGCTTGCTCTACCTTCTCCATGGGAAAACAAAAAATTGGTTAGATGATCTCTTACGTAAAATGGGAAGTTAGAGCCCCTTAAGCCCCCTTTTGAGGACTCTTCCTATCATCAAGAGGTACCTTGGAAGTAAAATGGAAAACTAAAGTTTCACATAAGAGGAAAGAGAAAGGATCCATTAAGACCTCCTTCGTCCCAAGAATACCAAGAAACACCACGGGATAGACATTCTCCACTTTCCATTGGTATGAAAGATGGTTTTTTTTTTTTTCCAACAACTCTTGAAGAACTCTTAAGATAAGTTTTTGCTAAAGGAAGGGAGGGGAAAAAATGATTTTGTGATGCTATGCCATCTTTAAGGCTCCTATTTATAAAGGGGGAATGAGCATAACATTTAATGGCCAACACTATTCATGATAAGAATTCTCAAGCAATTAAACACCCTTAGCCATACACGTAGAACTCTGCCACACAATCTGATGGCAAATGTTGATAGGAAAAATCAGGATGGGTCTTAGAGCTAGAAAAGAAGGTTGTAGACTCGATAGATGGCCCATGGGCCACAATAAGGAAGGATGACCTAAGGGCTCTACACTTGAGTGCCTCATCTTTGTCAGTGCCCCATACCTAACAAGACATAGAAATGTGATGTACTTAGAAGCTGATGGATATAATACCTTGAAAGGTACATTGTTGCATCTAGCCTATGTCCTGCTTGATGAGCCTTGCTATGCCCTAACCTCATCGCCTACACTAGAGAGCACAAATCACATCAGCTTACAACTATGAAAGGCCAATTGTGCACTTGCCATAAGGATTTGGTTTTATGGAATCCATAACTTACATGTTTGAAGGTGATCTACTCTCTTTACCACTACCAATTAGGTTTCCATATCGGACCAAGTCTAACAGCTTTTCTATTTTGTAGGCGTAAAAGAAGTATAATATAAACTAGATGAAAAATCACCATCAACAACATTGAACTTATTAAATTTTACACTTGAATTTTGAAATTATTAGTACTCATACTCAATTAAACTTTTTCTAGTAAAATTTTATCTAAAATGTTTGAATTTGTTAAATGTCATTATAATTGGTTTTTTACCTATCATTTTTTTAATGGTATTTTACCTATCAAATTTACTATTTTCATAAGATGATATAGTAAATACTTATTAGTCAAAAAGTATAAGTTAGAGGATAGCTAGTAAAATTGATGAGTAATTGTTGGATTATATATGAAATTTTAAAATTTTAAAGTGCGAAATTAAAAAAATCTCCAAAGTTTAGGTAGTAATTTTGGCATGTGAATTCCTATATTAACTATATATTTTCTGATGATAATGGTCATTAAGAAAGATATGGCACGTGAATTACCTTCAGTACCTGAGACCATATATCACCGTCTATATTAGTTTTCAAAATATAACAATACACACATTAAATTCTTGTTCATCTTTTCTCACCACTAAACTTTGCAGATGTAATACAATTCTAAACAATCTTTTTTTCCTTTTGTTTGGTGTATATTTTAATGAGCAGTAACGAAATCTTTTGATTAACAGATGCGTGTGTGGAAAAGATGGGAACGATCGATTGAAGGAAAAGAACCCAAGAAATCATTATCAGGTATCATTGCTCCCAATATAATATTAGATTGGCTTTGTATTTATCTTGAAACTTATATATCTTTGTCGTCCCTTCTTTTATCTAGGATCAGTAGTAACCCATCACGAAGAGACACGTCGTCACCACGAGATCTTCAAACAACGTGCAACTGGATATTGGAGAAAAACTATAGTTGGAAGTTGGACTGTACGTTCTTGGATTTATTCATTTTCATTTTTCCCCCGCTTTAATTTTTCACAATTATAAATTAATAATTAAAATTATTTAAATTTTTGAAATATTTCAAAATACCATTATGATATCATCTTATTCTTTATAATCTTAACCTTTAATTACACATACAATATTTTAAAAGGTAAATAAAGAAAAGTTAAAAATAAATAATAATAACTTGAGAGGATCCTTTGTCTTCCTTCATCCATTTTAATCACCCTTATATGATTTAATAACTAATAATGGATGATAAAGTTTTCTCTTTTGCTTCATCTTCACATATTCCAAGCCCATTGTAATAGATATACTGGCATGGTGAGTAGAATTTGTTTACCAAACCATACAGTCCATCATTTACCGTTATTCACATACAAATGGAGAATTTCTACTTACATCATTCGAATTCATAGGATTTGGATCAGCTAGAACATCTTCATACAGCGTTTCATTATCTTGCTATGACTTGTCCCTTGCGTTAATTTTAGATAATAGAATCATTGAGTAATATGCAAGTAATCTTTTTCTTAGCAGGAAAAAAATGAATTTATTTAATGAAAAAAAGTTATATTAATTAAGCTGAATGATAAAAGACTGACAGATAAGGAGTTTGAGGTTCAAGAACCCTAAATGGATGGAAAAATATATGAAGAATTAATATGTTATGAAATATTGTTTTACCTATAAGAATAGAACTGCCCAACGATCATCATATTCCCATACAAGTGTGACAACAAAAATAAAAAGGTCTCCACAAGATACATTTATTTTAAATATAAATAACAAGTTAGTGTTAAGCCAATCACTATGATCTTTAAACAAACAAGATCTACAGTTGTGGATTTGGGGTGACGCATACCTATATCAATGGATCTCTATAATGATTGGAATAATAGAGAAATAGCAGATGTCATAAACTTTATTTAATTCGAAAGGTTTAAAATGGTAGAGTAGTCATGCATAATTTTAAAACATGGTGGGGAGGTGGTTTGAGCTCAATATGAAGTGGTATTTGAGAAATTCTAACTTAACTCGATTAAACTTGTGTGTAATTGTTAAAAATTCTTGATTTTTTTCTTATGAATTTCTTTTTATTTGTAAATTGATGGTTGGAATTATTTAAATTTTTTAGTACCTTATGATATTATCATAACATCATTAATTTCCTTATAATTTTGAAAGAAAATAAATTGAGACTTTAACCATTTGAACCGCCTTATATGATTTAATAACGGATATCGGTTCATAAGGTTTTCTATTTTCTTCCATCTTCACATACTCGAAGCCAATTGTAATAGGAAGTCACCTTTGGGTGGCTTCTATACGAATCGGGACTTCATCGTTTCGCCGTTATTTATACAGACAAATATTAGTACAACGATTACGATAGGAGAATTTCGATTTACACATCATTCGAATTCGTAGGATTTAGAACAAGCTATCTATGAAAACTCAGCTTTTCATTGTCTTGCTATGGCTTTTCTCTTGTCTTAATTTTAGATAATAAGAGTCTTTGAGTAATGTGGATATATTCTTTTTCCTGGCCGGAAAAATGAATTTATTCAATTTAAAAAGGTCATATTAATTAAATATCACATAATAAAGAGTTTGAGGATCAAGAGAACCCAAATAGATGGAAAACTCTTTGAAGAGTCAATATGTTCCATATAGAAAAGTGCTATTTCTATTACTTCTTTTTCAAGAGAGTAAAACTATCCAGCTATCATCATATTCCATACAAAGAATAACAATAAAAATAAAAAGGTCTCCATAAAATAAATTTACTTTAAATATTACTAACAAGTCAATAATAAGCCAATCACCACAATCTTCAAACTAACAAGATCTACGGTCTTTGATTTATGGTGATGCATACTAGTATCAGTTGATTTCTTTGATGATGGGAATGATAAAAAAATAATGGATATTATAAGTCTTCTTTAATTAGAATGATTCAAAACAGTAGAGAATTAAATGCTTATTAATTTCAAATTAATAGAGTTATGATAATAGTCTAATTCGAAATTTCAAAACTCGAGCTTTAATCTATAGTTCTGAGTTCAAGCTTAACACGAAATAGTACTTGACAAATTTAAATTTAATTGGATTAAGCTTTTTTTTACTTGATAGTCTTAGAAAAATATTATTAATTTAACTAAATTAGTATTGTATCTAAACTTAACTCAAACTGAGTCAACATTTAAGATTGACTCCAATTCGGTTAGGCTTACGTGGTAGTCAAGTTGGATATTGTAAAGCTACAGAAAGATTACAATTACGTGGAATTTGAGTAAATATTGAATCGAATTCAAGTAATTTGTGATTGGTTCATCTTCTCTGCACACTTACGTGACAGCCGCATGTTTTAGGAGATTCCAGGCTCTATTGCACTCGACTAGCTGAAATAGTTTTGGAGATGTATTTACAATATGGTGTACTCATATTAATTAATTCCAATTTCAAACTTCAATACAGATTTCGTTTTTCAAGCAATTTTACAACTCCGTTACAAAGTCGGACTACATTGCCTTGCGTCATGGATTTATCATGGTAAGACAGCTGCTTGTTTTTGTTGTAGAAGTTATCGTTATTGTTTTTCTACTGCTTGCTGGTAGTTAAATTTCGTTCTCTTCAACCTCCCATTACAGACTCATTGTCCTGCAAATCTGGACTATGATTTTCACAAGTACATGATGCGCACACTCGAAGTCGACTTTAAAAATGTTGTAAGCATACGGTAATGTTAAATCTTAATAATTTTGTTATATCCATTTAGATTATATTATTATTGTCAAAATGCATAAGATTTGACAGCATAGAATGCCTGTTGCAACAGGTGGTACCTGTGGGTCTTCATCATTCTGTTTCTACTCTGGAATGTAGAAGGTTGGGAACAATTGCTTGATTTTCCTTAGTTTCATTATTATTCATGGATTATTTGCGATGGAGAGGACGTATGTTTGTCTCAAGTATAAATAGATGAGATGCATTTTAAATCGATGCAAATTGAGGACAACAGGTAATGTGTATAGAGTAAACATACGTCTGTTCCTGGGGTCAAACAAAAACTAAACGTTGCAACAATGTGATGCTTACAGAAGACGCTTACAAAAGACGCTAAGTGCAAATAGAAGATATACTTACGATAGAACTAACACAAATTATAGCAGGAGTCGATAATGTTCTTAGTACTCACTACACTACAAGTTTTAAATAGAATTCGTCTTCACTTTGTTCCATTAAGAAACTTATCTCTTTTATTTGAACTCAGAAGCAAACATATATTCTCTCCATTTGTAATTATAGCTTTTAGTTGTTTCTTTCATCCAACTCAATGACTACAACTTGCAAACAGGATGGCACACGTATTTTTGGTTGTCTTTCCTGCCCGTGGTTGTAAGTGGTTGCTACTCTTTCTTTCAACAAGATATGAACATACATACACACATATATATATACACCCACAAGTACACACATGCATATAATTGATTACTAGAGTAGTAATACGTTGAATTGCATGCAGCTTTTACTCCTTGTTGGAGCTAAGCTAGAGCATATAATTACATGCTTAGCTCAAGAGTTTGCAGAGGGAAAGAGAGATGGGCACGAGCGAGTGAAGCCATCTGATGAGCATTTTTGGTTTCGTCGACCCAAAATTATTCTCCACTTGATTCAGTTCATCTTGTTTCAAAATTCTTTCGAGATTGCCTTCTTCTTTTGGATTTGGGTAAGCAATTATTGTGTGCTTGTTTTACGAAAATGTCATGTAGACATTTTTTTTTTTTGAGATTCGTTATAATCAAAATTTTAGAATTATCTATATAACAGGGTTGTAGTTACTAATGTAAAAGATAGAGACTATTATTGATGGCTAATAGTAACAATTGACCATCGTAGAAAATATTTCCAAAAGGGAGGAAGCAATTTTCTATTAATGTTTTCCCGTGCTAACCATTATCATTAGTGGCTAGTAATTGTCATTATCTCCCATCGTTAAAGTGAAATTACAGACTATTAATATCTGCAACCTCTTCAAACCATATTCATGATAGTTATAAAGTTTTGATTTTGACAAATACTAAAAGAAAAGTAAGTTAAAAGTGTTTTCTACAAAACAACATGCACATTTCTTTCGATTGGAACATTTGGTGCTTTTGTGATTTAACTTTTCAATTCTTAAATTTGTAGTTCACATATGGATTCCACTCTTGCATCATGGAAAAGTTTGGGTACATCATTCCAAGACTAATGATGGGGTAACTCACACATTTATATTCCAAAGAATCTAGTAAGTTGGTGAATTGTTTGGATGTTGCTAATTATTGTTATTGACAATATATGCAATCATGCAGCGTGGTTGTTCAAGTGCTCTGCAGTTATAGCACGTTGCCTTTGTACGCATTGGTAACCCAGGTATCAAGTACAACTTAACTTTCGTCCTTACACTTGATCTTTAGTTCAAAGCCACCCTTTTCCGATGTCCTTGATGATAGATCTAAGTTGAAAGACCTCTCTATTAAAGGTCCTTACGGCCAACTGGATCGCCGTTTAGTAGAGATCAGTCTTAACGTATTTTCTATATTATTTTGTTCCATCTAAGTCAGACAGACTTTTAGCATAAGTTCTTTACCCACTCACAATCAATTTCGGCTGCTTTAACTGCTTTCTAAGATTTTCCTTAATATTAGTCCCACAAATAATTTTAGAAAAAATATTAAGAAACTTTTTATTAAGAAAGTGCAGATGCATTTAAAAGAAATTTCCTAATGACACTTTTGGTATATAGAAATCGATATGAAAGGGAATTATGATTGCAAATTCTATTCTCAAAATTCCTTGGGATGGATGATTTTTCCTTTGAATAGGATTTGAAATCTTATATTTGAGAGGCAAAATTTTGATTTCATTCCGCTTGGATTCATTTTGGACAATTCTATTCTTATTCATTTCTATGTATCAAATATGATATAAGAATCCTATGACGTTTATAAAAACATAGATGATTTAAGGAATTTTATGAATTTTTCAAGGTATCTCATTAAAATTTTAAAAAGGGTTTCTTTATTCTTAAACTTCTTGAAAAGTGTTTTCGGAAAACTTTGTTAGTGTATTATGTTTTCCATAAAAATAAATAAATAAAAAAGGAGATGATCATTGACATATGATTGGTTTATAGTAAGAAACACATTTTTTTCCCTATAAGAGTATTTAGCTTAAAATGTTGGTCCAAAAACTTGGGATAAAATGCTCTAAATTTTCATATTGATATTACTCAAATAATTCTCTCTCTCTCTCTCTCTCTCTCTCTCTTTTTTTTTTTTTTTCTTCCTTTTATTTTATGAAGATGGGAAGCAGCTTCAAGCAAGGGATCTTCAACCAGAATGTCCTTGGACGTATAAAAGCATGGATCGATGACATCAAAATCAGACCACATAGTAAAGACTTGCCAGTAGAAACTGAGATACATATGGATAAAATGATCACACAATCGCACCAAAGTTTTGGCACTATCCAACACCAACAGCCAGAAGATCCTAGTGATGCAGCTATAGACGTGAACGAGATTTCTAGGGATGTCTAACTCTAGTTTGCTATTCGTACTACTTCGAATATATGTATATGTAATTAGTTTACTACATAATAAAAGAAAGGTCTTTACGGAGAGTAAAAATCTTAAAACCAGTTACCAAAAATTCTTTTAACATTTATTGACTAGCATCCATGGTTCCGTTTTGTATGTTCTTTGTCTAGGATGTTTGAAACACATTGTACATTAGTAAAAGATGGATCTTTATTTCCTTTTCTCTTTTCTTTTTCCTTTTTAATGTGAGTAAAAAAAAATCCAGTAAGTAATAATATTATTACATGTCAAAATATTATTAGAATTTATCTGAGAAGCATAAATGCGCATACCCAATGATTTTTTTTTCTTTATTCATGTATACACGAATTCTTATTGCTTAGTGACGACGACTTCTCTAGAGGAGTCGTGTGGCTTTTTATTGGTCTAAATTTCGTTTACTTGGGTATCAATTAGCGGATAGTCCCAAATTTTGCTTCAGTATTTAATTGACTGGTGGAAAAAAAAAAAAAAAATTTAAAAACATGGCTTCTCCATTAAATTAAAAATCCCAATAAATACATATGTCAATGCATAATTTCCGTAAGAATTCAAATGGACATCACAGTGGTGGCGACCAAAGCTTTCTCCGGTTAAAAACAGATATATTACGGACTAGTTGAAAATGTAGTTAGGTGAATGCCAAGTAAATGGGCTTTGTGCCTTATCCCAAGCCCTGATGGGCTCACGACTAGGAGGCCTACACACAGAAAACGCTTGAGTGGGCCACGTACACGCCTAGACATCTGGCATCTTGGACTCGGTGTGGCTGGGATCGGGCATGCGAGCCCAGTACGCTAGGCATCTAGATCATCCCGCCAGCCTTACTATTGTCGGCCAATTCTACTTCCAAGTTGGTGTACTAAGGCAGAAATTCCGATAAATTTATCATAACTATTAACGCAAAACCCACTTACGATTCGACATTATATTCATGCCACCTACCTCTGCATCTAACAATCACGAGCGATGATTGGCAGCTTCTAGTGTTAGAATTAGGATGCCAAATCTCAACTTGTCCTTGTCTTGTTAGGTGGTATTAATCTAGTCTTTCAAGCGTATGGATATTTCGACAGATTCCAGTTTCAATGAATACCAAAAGGGTTAAAAACTCGATCTTCCATGATTAAAGGCGGATTCTATGAGACCGTCGAAGATTGTTGTGCCAAAAGGTACGGAAGCATGGCATTGCTTAAGGGTAATCTCATGGGTGCTTTGTTGGTTCAGGGAAGGCTTTTAAGAATGGTTTGCGTCCTTTTGAATGTTGCCCGGTCCTCCTCTAGCATTAGCATACCATCTAAATTGCTAGATGAACTGTTACTATGAAACGTAGTTAAACCTTGTCGAACCACTAGAGAGCTCGAGAGAGCAAACGAAACATGGAGTGCCACTTTGTTTAAACACTTAAGAGGGTAAAACCTTTTCTTTGTATGATCAAAATCTACACAACCATTGTTAAACTCATCATGTTTTACATTTAAAGATACGAGTGCTATTAACCAAGGGATCTTGGCTACATGTTCGGTCAGTCCCACAAGCATTTAACCCAGCATGCACTATCAAGTTTAAGATATTACATACCAAATTACATTTTTGGAATCAAATGGAGAAAATGCATTTTGCAGTGTTTTTGACCAAAACCGTGTTGTTCGTGGTGTCGACTGTCGAGGTTTTCAGCACCATCCATATGCTATATTTGCGAAGGGTCCTCAGCACATTGGAGTGAGACTGTACAGGGCACACCAAAACGCATGGTCTAGGATCATATGCTAGTCAATGCTAAGGTAAACCGATACAAAATCTGATAAGCAGAGGATCATTAGTGAAACCATGATATAACTAGGTAGGATACCTACATGTGCATTTAGCTTATTCAGCTTTAAGAACAAGCATTTATGGAAGACATTATTGTATCTTTGTATCCACTGAGGATGCATATGTTGTTTCTTGCAAAACATTTATCAAGACTTTTTCCAAATACGAATCTGCATTTTTTTTTTCTTTGATTTTCTGTATTTTTTTAAATAATTTTTATGAATATCATTAAATTAAATCCATTTAATAATAATATTTGGAATCGATAAGAAATTGCTGCATGTAGGTCATGTGTTTGTTAAAAATTAAATTACAAGTTACTCATATACACAAGTACCAAAACTTGGGTCATGAATTTATACTTTCCCTTTAAATTCCTTTGTTATTCTTTGAACAAAGAAAAAAAAAAAAAAAAAAAAAGACAGAAGAAGGAGAAAAGATCCTTTGCTATTGGTTAGCTGAAGATTTTTTTGCAGGGTCGTATTTTATTCGTTGGTCAAAATGCCGTTGAAGGCCATCTTAGCTGGACTTTATCACAACTTATTTACTTGCATTTTGTCTTGATGGTTATTACACTACCAGAAATTATACTTGTTAAGCCATATCAGCGATTTCATGAAGTTGCTGTACAAAATTATAATACATAAATAGGTATTTTGATATAATATGCAAATTCTGATATATGTTTGAATTATCAGAATATACATAAATATACAGATTCTCATACAACGTGTAAAATTTAGTACTGTTAACTTCAATGCAAGAATTTCCTTTTACACTATTTAATAAAATTTACAAATTCACAAATATTGACATAAATGAATGTATTTCATCAATATAGAAATTAATTTAATTTGTAAATGGAAACGGAATTGCATATGCTGCGTTTCATTAGGAAACGGGTTATCAGAATAGTGTATACCACTTAAAATATACAGGTATACCACTACTTGAAATCAAAATGGTAATAAATATAATTAATTAACTATTAAGGATATACATGAACTAGAAAAGTAATAAATGAAGACAGTTATTACCAAGACTAAAAAGATTTGCAGGTATAAGACTCACTGAAAGTTAATACACAGCTCTACAAATAAGACTACAAGCTCTCTTACAACTTACTCTAGTGAAAATTCACTTGCTGTTATAAGAGAGGTGACAAAAATTAGAAACCACACAGCCAAAAGCAAGTCTTTAATCATTAATTTTTAAGTTCATAATAGATACGTAGAATTAAGATCCATAACAGAAAGACAACCTATAATCTAGAATCAATACCTAAAACCCTAGAAAGAATATGAAACGACAAGTTATCTTAGGAAATTTAGGGTCAGTAACTTCTAGATCTTAAGAAAAAGTTGATAAATTGACAATAGAAGAAATTTATCGTTTTGAATATTAATAAATTAAAATGTTAATCAATTATTAAATAAACCCAAAACGAATTAGAAAGTTATATGCAAATTATTAAAAGGTTTTATCTTTTAAATCAGTTGATAACAAGGATAAGAATGGAAATTCATAAGAGGCAATGAAAGCAATAGGATTTGAATAGGAACCTGAGCTATAGAAATATTACTAAGGAACCAAGATCTAATAACGAATAAGAAGTTAGAAAAACCCTAATCAAGTAAGTAATAGAACTTGCTATGAGATATTAAACTAATCACCCAAGTTTTAGGTTTATAACAATTTACGCATAAGGAAGAAACACTTGAAGAAAATTTTGATCGGCAAAATTAGGAGTATCAAATTATTGAATAGTAGACTTAAAAAATAGGTTGAACACATTTTAGTTTAGTCAACCAAATTGATTCTCAATAGCCTCTTTAGTAATCTTTAATTTCCTAAATTAATCTAATAGTAGGAAATCATGATCCCTAAATTTAAAAAAAAAAAATGTTTAAAACCTTAGGACAATTAAAAGAATGAGGAAAAATGAATTTATGAACAATCATAAGAATCAATAGGAACTATTAGTGAATTTATTAGATATCCAATGAAAAATAAAATGGAAGTAAACGAAGTATTGCAAGCAAAAGAGGTGAGTACCACAATGTTACTTGTTGATTGTGCTTGTAGGAATAGAGAACAAATCTAATAAATCTCTTACCATAAAGGGATTGTTTTACTGCTTGTGCTTGCATTGATGCTGGTAATTGTTTAAAATAAGTGGGTCATGAACTAGTGTTGTCAACTTGTTATGAAGATAATCATCTAGAATGAAGTGTCTGTGAATAATTTGGACTCCAAATTGTTACTATAAACCCCGCAAATTTAGCAATTTGAGTATAGAATTAAGTTCGAATACTGTAAATAATTTTAGGAGTTGTTAAAGCCAAGCAAGATTAAAATTTAATAAATTATAAATTTGAATATATTATAAGTAACAAAAACCCTAGAAAATCGATCGAAACTCATATCGTGTATAAAAAACCCTAAATCTAATATGCGTGCAAATATTTGAAGTCGAAACCGAATTTGATAGAAATCTTAAAACTATAACTTTAAGCTTATGAAATGAATAAATATCATTTAATAGTAATATAATCGTTGTCGATTACAATTATCGACTAAATCGCGTAATCACGTAAAATTTTTAACGAAAACATCGAAATAACTCATAAAAATTATAATCGTAATGGATACCAATTAAATTAATAATTTTTTATAAAATCCAAAAATTAATTTACGATTATTATTTTTATGATTTTTATGTTTAGAAAATTTACATATATATATTTACTCTTATTTTCCTTTTTTTTTTTTTCCTTTTCTTCTTCTTATTTTTTTCCTCTCCTACGTGAAATCTAGCTGCAATGTGCAGTAGCCCATGTGTTAAATTAAGTTATCCAAGTATCATCAAATTATGAAACAAAGGACCAATTAATTAAAGTAGATGTCTTGTCTTAATTAATGATTTGATTCAAAAGGATTTACTTCTTGATTTCTATCTTTATTTGCTTGATTTTCTCACTTCGATTCACATCTAGAACCTTCAAACCAGAAAAAAAAAAAAATAACAAAAGCAAATCACACACATAACAAAACCGAAACCAAAAAGAAAGGGGAAAAATTAAGTAATTGGAAGGAGAAGAAGAAAAAGAAGAAGAAGAAGAAGAAGAAGAAGAAGAAGAAGAGGAAAAACAAAAAGAATTTAGGTAAGCTAATTATTTATTTTATACATATATGTATTCTATACTATGTATATATTAAGTATTTTATTGATTTATTTATTTACATGTACATATATATATATATATATATATGCATGAATAGATATATACATATGTATTATGTATTTTACTTATTTGTGTATATATATATGTATTTGGTATGTATCTTTATTTATGTATGTACATATGTATGCGTATATATATATTTATAATTAGTATTTTAGTATATAGTATATGTATGTATACGCATATAGCATACATAGATGCACTAGGTATTTCCTTTATGTGCATATGTATATATTCAATACCTTATTTATTAATTTATTTATATATATGTGATTATTTGTGTGTATATATATAGTATTTTGATTTTATGATATATGTATATATGAGTATAGTAGATATTTATATATATATACTTTGTATTTTCATTTTATAAAAATTT